>JAOTQW010000002.1:616503-628247 GCA_026260075.1 Sisor rabdophorus | reverse complement strand
TATATATATATGTTCTATAAATAAAATATTATGATAATGATGATGATAAAGTAAATATACAATATTTTTGTCAAATATTTAATAATTTACCTTGCAAATCTAGTAATTTTTTAAATAAATATTGGCAGAAAACCTTAAAATGTGCAAAAAAGAGATAAAAAATATAATTTATAGTTTATTGTTTACAAATTCTATATTTTAAAATCTATGAAATGTAACATTGTTAAATCAAGAAACTAAATGTAAAACTATCACAGATAATTAGTCTAAAAGCCTTTTTTTTCTCCAAATAAACCTTTAAAATATTTTTTACTACATTTTCTAAATTGTTATGCGGGGTAGTTGTTTGTATTACAATAGCCAAAGTAAATCTTGCACATAATATGCTAATATTTTAACTATTATAAAAGGTGCCTCTTGTGATTGGAGGAATTAGCATATTGCTGTAACCAATCACTGCAATGCACACACACAAGCTGCCATGTTGTATTTTAATAATCTATATCAATCAAAGCCTAGAATTTTAAAAAGGAAACTTACTATGACTTTTCACGGCATAAGGAGCCTTCATTACTTTCTTCACCATATATCTCTCGCCATGCCCGGCAACCAGGGCCACCCAGAGAAGGAGAATGCTTGCTACTCGTAGGTCCATTTTCTGAGGTTAAATCTGTGTTGAAAAGAAAAAAAGTTAGTTGAGTAGATAAATAAATAAAAATAAAAGCCAAACAATATTTTAAATAATTTGAAAATTCAATTAAGTAAAGACATTTTATCCAAATATTAAACCCACTTAAGCAATAAGAAAGACAGAGATACAAAGAGATATTCAGGATACATACTGGCATGCTTGGGTTCCCAATAAATAAATTCAGCACCAGTGCAGCTTCCACTGCTGTATATCCTCTTGGTTCAAGCACCTTAGAGCATCTGCTGCTTTCCTGTACAATGATCAGGGTTTTTATACTCTGTGGCCCTGTGTCTCATTAAAAGGCACCCACCACAGGGGTCCCTCCTCTTCTCAGCTCCACTGTAATTAAGAGACACAGCTGCCCAATCTCGGTATAGCACTTCATGGCACTTCTAAGACCCGTGATTAGTGTCCACTTATTGCTGAAAATGATTCCAGACAGAAATATTTGCACATAGCACATATTGTGCAGTAAAGTTTATATGATTGGTGTTTTATGCGTATGATGAAAAAAAAACATTTTTTAATAATAAAAGACAAGTATGAATTTACATTTGTATTTGTAAAAAATAAATATTATCCAGTAAACTTTGTTTTAGTAGACAAGTATGTTTCTTCATCCTTCATTTTACTGAATAGAAATAGTTTTTACACAAACTATATTTTTATGCTTATTATATCAAGAGGAGGTATGTGTGTATATATCTCTGTGTTAAAAGACATGCATGACTTTCCTCTTCTAAATAAACCTTACACCTTTATTGACTGTCTGGTCCACTTCATTTTCCGCCACACACAAGAAGGCAAATAAAAAAATGCAGCGGTTTTGAGGTGTCTGACTTTTTTCACTTTCTTTCTGCAACAATCAGGAATAAACCTAATAAACTCTCTGACCATCGGTTAACACATGCTGCTTTCTTTCCTTTTCCTTTTTGCACTCTTAGTTTGTGTGTATGAGGTATACTGAGGCTTTCATTAAATGGGCTATTTTGAGGCCTAAGAGTTTATAGTGCCGTATTTGTGTATTTTTGAAAAGTGTGCTTCTCCTTAGAAGCAGCTAGTAAAAGATATAAGAAGATTGTCTGGAACATACATCTGGCTTAGACTGCTGTTTGATTATGTTGTTTTATTGGGAATATCCACCAGGGGGCAGACCTTTTGAGACTCTAATAAACTTGCAGGGATTTTTAAAGCCATAAATCAGTCTGCTTTATCACCATTCAAGCCCAAACTCGATTAAAAAAAATGCCTATTAATTATTTTCATCCTACTGACAGACCAAAAAAACACAGAAAATTATCATAAGTGTAAATCTTGCACCCTTAAATATTGAAACTTTATCCTTGATTTACTGCCTGCTCGGGTTTCTTTTTTGCAGAAAAAAATTTCCAGGGTGTGTGGAAGTTCCCTGGTTTTCAAATAATGGAGAAATTGTCACACAGTATTATTAACTCCCCCCCGAGACATGAATCTCATTTCAGCATCCACAATTTTCAGAATTAGACTCAATCAAGTGTAATTTTCCACCGGCTTAACGTACAGTGTAGTTATGTAATATACTTCTAAGTATTGTTCGAACATGCTGTGCCAGCCTGAGTTTACAGGCCTTATTTTGCACACCGTACTGTAGTATCGCTGCTTGATAACAGGCCCCGGTATTTCATTGAGACCGACCCGGAATGTAATTGTGTGGAAAAAAAAAAGGTTTAAATAGAAGCTGCACCGGGTGCATGATTAAAATGTTTACTGTCATTTTCCAATATGAGATTTATATTTTTCCCACATTCTTTTTTTGCGTGTGAATCTCTGTGCCATCCCTGCCTAGAAACCTTTTCAACTATCTTTGTGTTTACAGGCCACAACGGAGGTTTGAGACTTAAAATGCTACTAACATTTAGTTTAATGATAGAGCAGAAACGGGTGGAGTCTGACGTATTTTTTTATTTTTTTATGTTTGTTGCTTTATTTTTGTTTCTATTTTTTTTAAATAAAAGCTGTGAAATGATGGCAAAAGTAAACAATAGATTTTTTTCCTTCACATAAGCATTTTTATATTTATTTTTTTAATATAAATAAATAAATAAATGCAGTTGTGTTTGTGGAAAATATAGCACTATAAAAAGCTTTGGAGTTTTACCCTACCAGCACAAATAAGCAAAAATGTGTAGTTATGTGCCATATGTAGATGTGCTGAAGTCATTACTGCTTCAGCTCTTAGTTGTGGTCACCATCCTCTTTTATAATATCTATTTGAGGTCACAGTTTATTGCAGTCTATCTGAAGTTATCGCATTAGCGCCAAAAATGCGAGTCAGACACCAGTAAGTAACATTTCAAATGTTACTTAATTTAAAAGACCCACAAATGTTGCAGTCTGGAATACGGATGGTAAACCAATACGAGTTGTTGTGATAAATAACCTGTATAACAAATGAGCGTCGCTTAATTACCAGCCCGCATACCGCTGTGGGATGACAGCGATAAAGGTAGCAAAACGCGTTCTGGTTGAGACTATATTCATATCATGTTGCTGCAATAACATTTGCAGTTGGGACAAACTGTGGAATCATTAGCCATGGTTGGTTGCAGTTTTTTGGCCTAAGTTACAAATTCCATACGAATTCCAAGTGCAGACCCCTGTGGCCAGTATAGAAGATGAATTAATGAATGAATTGAAAATATTCTGGAACTTCTTTTTTTAATTAAACTTCACTTAAATGCATTAAATGTACCTCAGAGCATAAATCTCACCACATAAATCTCCCTTTATGATTTTGGTAGATCGTACATGTGGTACTGCTTAACCACCATAAGCACCAAATGAAAGCATGTTCAAAAGAATATGTATTGTTGCATACCATGAAAATGTTACTGACATAAATGATAGTACATGACTGAATTTGTTAACATACCTAAAGTCTTTGTTGGTTAAGTCATATCTAAAATCTTTATAGCTATTTTATGTTCTAATTTATGCTAAAGTATGTTTGTTTTAATGGTAGAAACAGAATTAAATCGCTATTAACCCCCCACCCCCACACACACCAAAAAGCCTTTCAATTCCTGACTTTACAGTCAATGTGATTCAGAGACTAAAGAACAAATTGGCTAATTTTTTCTTCAAATAATTTATAAAATATAGCAAAGATCCCTAATGTCTAGGCGCTAAGAAGCAGCCTTGTGTCTTTGTTAAGGCCCTAGTTCTTCTCTGTTTATTGCACTAAATCCTGAAAATAACAATTAAGTATAACAGACAGGTTTTATGTTCCTTTTCGTAGAAAGTGAACTAGTCTTAGCCATCCGGCACCAAGCAACAGGAATAAAAGCATTAAGTAACAAACATGCTGGTCTATAATGCTTCTTACTGCAAAAGCAATCTAATTAATGATGGTTCTGCAGCAGTCATTAATTGATTTGGGGGTTCCTGGAGCTCGGACCACTGACATTTTCTGTTAGTGCTATACACACTGGGAAACGACCACTGTATGATTTGAGCTATGCCTGAAAAATCAGATCACTCATGCTAATTCCGTATTTCAGGAATCAAGCATAGATATTTCTGGTTTTTGTCTGCTGGTAAGCAGTGATCTTCCACACCCAAGAGGAGTACAAGTTGTAATTGCTGGTTAATGCAAGAGGCAGCAGCAGCAGAGAGTTTGTGCTAAAGATATCTGCTCTAGATTGGGAAACAAATTTAAGCTTTCAATAAACTTGCTCCACCACTAAGAGAGGGTTTGAGCTTTATGAATGGAAGGGTGCATGGTCCCCACTCGAACTAATTGTTGGAGAAATTGCAGGGTCCTATCTGGAAATATGTCTGGAAGTGAAGCCTGTGTCAGGGGTGGTATTCATGAGCAGAGAATGCATAACTCATCTACCCCTAATGTACTATGTATAAACTCATGTATAACTAATGTACCCCTCATCACATTTACTCATGCATCATAGGTAAATTGGTAGCCATAGAAAATACGGTGACACTCAGGATGTGTACTAACTCATAGACTGTGTATGTAGTTATTTACTCTGTAATGACTGGTTGGAGGCTGAAAAACCAAAACACAGAGGCAATCAGGAAAAAATGGGATTGCTAAGCAAACAGAGACTGTTTTTAATTAAGTAACTGTGAAAATTAAGGTAATTTTGAACTTTTTTATAAACAAAGGTGTGCCCAGATATGATGCCTTGCAATGTCTTGGAGTTTATCTGAAAAATTATAAATAAACATACAGTTAGTTGGGCAAATAAAAATAGTTGGGTCATTTTAAATAAATTATGGTTGTAAGAGCTCATACTATTTTTTATACTGATGGCTACTGTAGGCTTCTTTCTTTGCAGACTATCTGTCAGCATTTTGCCATATTTCCGTCTTTATTTTTAAGCAGACTGTTTAATGAAATCACAACTTATGTGAACTGGATCTTTTTCAAGGGAAATTTAGCTTCCAGGACAAAGGCATTAAGGAAGGCAGGGGGGCTGCTTAGGGAGGGCCAAATGCCATACATGATCACAGACAGATTGATAGATGTCTATATACTCAACTGTATCTCCGTCTGTACACAGCTACTTTTTATTACAGTTAAATGAAGACATGTAAAACACAATCTGGCAACTCTAGCAGAAATCCATGCCTTTTAATTTAAGTACATGGAATGTTTAACAGTTTAGTATAGTATTGTTTTAACCTTCAGTGAAGGCAAAGCAAATACTTTGTGGTTTTAAAACATTTTACAGGCTTTTCTATTAAAAGACAAAAGCATCAACGTCAATAATCTCTGGCCAGTGGAAGATGTATGAAGTAGATTGAAATATTTAAAATAGACCTTGTAATCATCTTTCCACCACCTTCACTGGCTCTAAAATGTTAAAATATGCCAAAACAAATGGGCCTAAACACCAGTGAACATTCCACACCAATGCCCACAGTCATTAGGTGCAATTGCCCTATTAGCACAAATTGTGTTCCTTTTTGGCTTCCACAATAGACTCAAATTCACATCTTTCTTGACAGATTATTGGCATGTATAGTAAGTCAATTCTACGGGAAAAAAGGGCCCGGCATGGACTGTAGACTAAAATTTGGGCTTTCTACAGTCCATTTAAAAAAAAGATATGATTTATCTCTGTAGTTTCACTTTGTGCTAGTGTTTTACTTAACCACAACTGGATACATCTTAGGATACATTTCCATTTTAGATTCATAAAACTTTGACTTTTTCGCCACACAATAATTAGAACATCATTTTTTGAGCTTGTACTCTCTTCTGTCTCAGCGATAGCAGTTAGGATTATAGCAAATCTCAACAACCTATTTTTGAAATTGACCTTAGATTTAATCCACTACTGCATGCATATGTTTTAGCCCGGGATGGGTTTTTTTTAAACAAAAGCAGTTGTAGATCTATAAAAATAAAACTTCCAAGCTTACAAGGCTTATCTTCTTAGCATATAAGGGACTTTTGTACCGACATTGTAACAGACACAAGGTGTCCAAGAGGCAGGTCAAGATCTCCTGGTAATCATTTACATTTAGTTCATTTTGTAGACGCCCTTATTTAAAGTTATTATTTACATTACACTCCACTAACATACTTACATACTCAAAAACTATCTCAACTATAAGATATTGATGAAAGAGGTTGTTCTTCAATCGTTTCTTAAGTAAAGCCAGTGACTTGTCAGTTCTGACACAGACAGGAAGTTTTATACAGAACCTTGGTGCAGTAGGCAGACCTATTTTGCATCTTAAAGTGGAACCAGCCAAGGTAACTAATCAATCACAGCCATCTGTATAGGTGCAGGTTTTTATTCCAATAAAGCAAGAGCCAGAGACTTTATCAATTTTTCACAGTTGAAATGTTTGGTGTACATTTGTGATTATACAAATCTTATATTAATCCTGCCCCAATAAAAAAGCTTGTAGCAAATAGATAATGGCCCATGTCAATACTCAACAATTTCTGGTGTAGTAATATATACCCTGGAAAGCACACTGGTCATGGACAGGTCATTTACTTGATATGCCAAAAATGTATTTTTTTATAAACAGATTATCTTACTATATAAAGTATTTAAACTAACTCCACTTCAAAAGAAACCCCTGTACTCCTGCTTTTTTATGTAATCCAAACATTAATTCAGCGTAGAGGCTCTTCGGGTGGTAGCCATGCTACTAAAGATCAAAACAGCAAAGATCCAAGCTCTAGGGTCAATGGGGAAACACCAGAATTTGCACTGACTTCTTGATTTGACATGAAGAAAAATTCTAGTAAAGCAGATTTTATGTTGCACATGAAAAACTATGTTTTGGAATTTCAGATGTACCTCACAATTTTCACTCTATTTTAACTACAATTTCAAACTGTCTTGCTTTCCTACAAGGCCAGAGGTCTCGACTCTGACAGGGCTGTAAAGAAACTGATCCGTGTTCTTGGCACCCCACCCCAAAAGACCTTGGCAAGCTTCTCTCTTCATGGAGGCATTCTCAAGTGTAGGAACATCATTGTTACTTCTTGGATACATATTATATATTAACACAAACAATTACTACAAGCATTTCAATACATCTTTTTTAACTGCAGAAGTAGATTACACCTCCCTATTAGCTGTCAAGAACAGAAAGCTGCTTATAGACACACACTGTCATAGATGCAGGATCAAAAACGTAATTTTTTTCCCTCTGTGGCAGCATAGTGGCTTAGTGGTTATTGAGGTTGACGCACAGCTAGTAAGTCCCAGGTTTATATCTCTGACAGGGGCCTTTCCATGTGGTGTGGTGTCCTTTCCCTGCCTTGTGTTTAAAGGCCAATGTTAGGTTGATTGGTGATTTGTAAATTGAGTGAGAGTGTATGTGGCCCTGCAATGGATAGGCAACCTGTCAGGGGTGACCCCTGCCCTTTGCCCACTGACAGCTGGGGTAGACTCCAGCAGATGCCTGTGACCCTAATTAGGACTAAGCACGTATAGACAATGGATGAATTGAAGTTTGGGTATATATATATATATATATAATACATTTCTTATATAATAAATAAAATGTCTCTTTAAATAATCTTGTTTTTTATTGTCATTCAGTGTATATAAGTCAGACAAATTCAGAATCATGCAGCCATAAACAAAAAGCATTCTTGGGTTTTGGCAGTACTTCAGCTATTTGTTCTGATGTGTTTATAAATTTAAAGGAGTCTATTTTATGGCCATATAAAGAAGGTTTTGTGGGCAAATCAGGGGTAAATAAGGAAACTTGAATAATCAACTAGGATATTCCTCTCAGAAGTTATGATTGGTAGGTATTCAACAACTGGTGGTAAAACAAAAAATTCTTTTTTTTAAAACTTACTGTCCTATGAACATTCCAAGTGAAAAGAGACAAAACATTTTCTGACTCTTTCCTTTGTGGCACCCTAAAGCATTCACACTTAAAATATGTCTTCGCACTTGCAGAAAATACTTTGTGTTTATTTGTTCACAGGCCAAACCAAAGGGCTTTTTCATTTCAAACACCTTGATCAAGTCCAGATTTCTGTCTCCCTCACCGCCGATTAGGAGAAAAAGTCAGCCACACTGAAACAACAAATCAATCATGGTATGGATTTTTTGAGATCTTTGGTTAGTGTGTGCTATGATAAAAGTAGTGTTTTATAAATAGATTTTCTGGTTTTCTGTTGAGGATATTGGGCCAGAAAACCCAAAAAAGATATTATATATTTTTTTTTTGAGAGGAACCTAGGGATTGCCTCGCTGCCATAAATATACCATAAATATACATATACAAATAATGCTAAAATACGGTAAATGATATATTCTTTGTGCCTCCACACCGCAATGATAAGAAATTGGTACTTTGTGTCTCATATTTTTTCAGTGGAGACGAGCTAATAACATATGCGGTGTATTGTGGGAGTAAGATTATTGCAAAGCCAAATTTCCTAACTATCCCCTATAGCGAATTCAAACTTTATAGCAGGTACTTCCCCAAAACTTTGCGTAGAAATTGGTTATTTAAATTTTAGACACAAGATCTACATCAATGCTTACCTGATTCATTAAAAGTTTTGTTGATTTTCTATTTAGTTCAAGTCTGTTAATTTATTATTATGGAAAAAGACCACTTTTGGTACACCATTTGTATTACAAAGGTTTGGGGACACCTTACCATTAGCCAAATTCATGTACCAGGATGTTATTGGGCTGTTTCTATATTTTGTATCATTATGTTATTTTTTGACTGGAAATAAAAGATGCAAACACTGTCAAGCATGACAATGGTCATGTGCACAAATACCCTGATTTCTATAAACACACTGACTTAACCCCCCTTGAATTGAAAAACCTGCACAGAAGTCCCTAGGTTATTATAGGCGAAAAGGTGAGACTAAAATGTGTGTAAAAAACACACATAGATGTAATTGTGTCTGAATTTATTTATCTATATAGTGTATATTCTAAATAAATTATATACTGTCTATATTGTATAATTCCAACATACATATTAGCCTATGATGGAATGTTTGGATAAAATTTTAGCACTTTCTTACCAGGATAGTTCAAAAGTCCCAGTGCAGTAGTGTTTTCCCCATAAATACAGTGTCCTAGGCATCAAACTTTTTGTCTACGATGTAAGAATGTAAATGTAGGATAGGATTACACTCAAGAAAATGATATGAGAAAGAACAAATTGTATCAAGTTAGTTAAAACCATTTTTATTCCAGCCAAATGGGGACTCTTAAAAACACAATTTAATTGAGATCTGCAAATTATGTGAATGTTTATTATTGTTTTTTTAAATATGATTTTGTAAAGCTGCTTTCTTAATTGTAAAAAAAGCACTATATAAATAAAGGTGACTTGACAAACCATAAAGGCCTATGTATACTTTTTTAACCACACCTAGCATTTACAGTAAAGCAAATTATAATGAAATTAACCTAAAATATATTCTTTTAATTTGGAAACTTACCTCAAGCTATGCATTCACCACTCCATTATCTTTGAGGCTCCATGACATTTAAGTAAAACACCCATTTTTTAAATTAAAGGCCAGAAGTGTGTCGGAGCCTGGGATTAAAAGCTGTGTGTGTGTTTGTAAGTGAGAGTCTGACGTCTACACGGTTTTTCTTCAGTGATCTACACATCAGCTCAATAGCCTGGAGCTCATAATCAGGGTTGACACTAAAGGGGTGCCGGTGGGTTTGCAGTTAAGATAAATGTTAGGACCCATCCACTTGGGGGGGTGGGGCGGGGGGTAGAGATCTGTTTTACTAGTATTATCAGTACAAAATGGGTGTGGTAGGTGGCGCAACCTCATATCTTTTCATAGGGCAATAAATTGCTAGCGGCACCCCTGATCATAAGTCATGTGACTGGGTAAAGAAACAGTCTTTAACCAACTAGCAATCTGCCACCTTTTATATAGTTTAAGTTGCATGGGCAGAACTGCTGATTCTGATGGCTCTTTACAGATTAGATTAACGTGGCAGCACATACAAGACAAATAATCTAACATTCACATGCTGATTGTGAGCAGTGCAGTCAAGAGAAAAGCTACAATGGTGAGAATTAACTGTTGGGAATAAATGTATCAAATTCATTAAAACAAATAGGCTGGTTTAGGCATTCTGACACTGACTGCACATCATTGAATTTAACAATGTTCTTAAATTAATTTTTCTTAAGAAAGGCCCATTGTTACATTAGGTCAATGCGTAGACTAAGAATACATGATAAGAATAATGGATTTATTTTAACTGAATAAATTTTAGTAGCAAACATTTATTAACATTTAAAAAATCTTTGAATGTAAACGCCTTTGACACAACAGGTGTTTAGTGTAAACTAAAAGGTGTAGAATGGAAGACTAAAATATACCAACTTTCAGTGTCCCCCGTCAGCAGTGATGGCTTTCCTGGTTTAACACGTGCACATGTGGAGTTTGGCAGCGTGGACTATCTAATTACCACATGTGTGACGTCAGGTTTGCAAGTACTTGATTGTAACTCAGACGGCGTTAAGTCTGTAATCATGAACGCTACATTCCATATGCCTTTAATCCTCATATTTACTGTTGTGCGGCTAGTGTTGAATGCCTAGCATTAGGTGAGTAAAGACATCAAACTATGCTTTATTTTTTTTCACAGTAAAGACGCTTTAAAAGTTTAAGTAAAACCCACCTGAGCTGCTGAAACAAATATGGATAAAGTGAAATTAGGGTAATTTATAGGAAAGTATCTAAAAGTACTGCTGCGAATGTTCTATCCCCCGTCTCAAACACGCCTCTAAAAAAGGAACCACTAAGTGCCTGTAATAGAGCAGAACTAAAGCTGCATTGTGGACTTTGCAAGCAGCATGAATCAGCAGCAAATCTTGGCTTTGCTTCCGGAACGTGGAATGAGCCGTAGTAAAGTGTGGCTTGTACAGGTCTGCACGTGCTGGGTAATCTCACTGCATCTGAATTTTAAATCTTATAAATGTTTCCCCATGTTTTTTTTTTCTGATCAGAAGCTATTCTGGTCACCAGGTAAACCTTGTATGCCGCTTCTAACTGCCTCAGTAACAGTTCATTAAGTTAATAAAGCTTTGGTATCAGAAAAACATCTTGTTCTAGCTGACCTAAAGTTAAGTGCAGCTCTAAGTGCAGCCTATTCTACATCTACATTTAAATTTACCTAAAATTAACACGCACACACACCCCTAGGACAAACGTATATTTGGATCCAGACACGGTTAGCTTAAAATATTAATCAAAGCCTTCAACAGAGCCTCAGACATTTTGTGGGATGTTTGAAAATAGCACCACCACCACTTGACCTACAGGAAAAAGTTCAGAGTAGTTACTTTGTCCCCAGACCATCATATAGATTTATTTTTTTTGTCTTGTGTGGCAGCTGGGAAAATCCCTCACATGGGAAAATTTTTACAGTTTCTAGATTCATTTATTCATCAAATTCGGGGTCACGGGGGTATGCTGGGGCCAATCCATCGCAGGGCCACAGACACACGACCACACACACTCACACTCACACCTATGGGCAATTTAGAGTCACCAATCAACCTA
>JAOTQW010000002.1:599719-611115 GCA_026260075.1 Sisor rabdophorus | reverse complement strand
ACCCCCGTGAACCTGGATTTGGGAATAAGCGGGTAAAGAAGATGAATGAATGAATTTTCAGTAGTCTTCAGTATCTTGCAGGAGAAAGGGTAAATGAGGTAAGTTTTAAGAAATAGAAATTCTACCTCTGGCTCCAGTTTATTGAGGCTTAGGTGTCTCTGTGTGTGTTTGTGTTGGAAGGAATAAAAGAACCTGCTGAATAACCCTATTTTTTGATTAGAATCAAATGATGGAGACAAGAATACATCAGCTTCTTCAGTCTGGATTATCTGCAAGAAGAGCGTTTCACAGTTTAACATACACAACAGCTGCTTAAGCAGGCGCTGACAGTCTAAGTGGGAGCCATTGGCTTGGGATCGAGTGTCCGTATCAGCACAATCCGTTCGCATAAAGTTAGGTAATGGCTTTAGGCGGCCGTCTGGAACAAGATACACTCAGGAGAGACGGAGGACAAGGAGGCACAGTTGAGAAAAACTTATGATCATGCAGAATTGTAAACCCCTTTAGAGAGACTCTGGAAAGGCATCCAGACCCCCTCAGAGCTGCTCATACAAAGAGGTTGGGATAGTGACAGGAGAAGGTCCTTCAGGGAGGAGGGGAAAATGAACAACCTCTCGACAAGCCAGAGGTTTAAATAACTACAAATCCTATTTACGTCTAAAAAAAGAGATTAAACCAAGATCTCGACAAGTTTATCCAGCTCCTTTTAGGTCTTTACCTTTTTTAACAGTATTGTGCATCTTATATCTTATATTTACTATTCACCTCTCTACCACATTTATAGCTGTTTAGCTTTCTAAGAAAATGCCTTTTCTTAAATTTTTTATAGTTTTCCACTGCCAAAGACAGAAAAATATATAAGAAAGTATATAGAGACATTCTAGCACCCTCAGCTAGCTAATAGCTTAGCTGTACACTCTTGCCATAGTTTAGCGTTTAGAACTTTAAGTTGCCTTTGATGTTTTTGCTAAAAACGTTGTGACAATTAGCAGGCTTTATTTTGACTGGACCTTAATATTTTGACTGGCTCTTTTTATGTTTAGATGCCAATTTCTTCTTTTTTACTCCATTTCTACAGGTTTATATTTAAACACAGGTCATAACAACCACATATCAAATTAAAGCTCAGTAAGAATTTTAAAGGTTTAAAAACAAAGAAAGGAATGGTTAGCTTTAAATGCTGGCATATTACAGGCTACCCGGGTCTCCAACAACAGCCGGACAATTTGGCTGTTTAGGGGCGATATCATCTCCTCAGTGCAGTTTGTCAGATTAAAGTATAAGTGGTACTATTAATACCAGTTGAGACATGTCAGAAAAAACCTACAGCTTATCTCAGGCTTTCATTTTGAGCTTGTTTAACACTCAGCGCCTGTGATATCTGGCACAAAAACACTTTTGGATTATTTTTAGGGCATTGAAAGTGATACACCATAAAGTGATTTATTTTCTATAATGGCCGATTTGAGTCTAAAGCCAAGTCACAGCCTTATATTTTTAATAGGATTCTGTTTCTATAGCAACAACACATAGGGACTTTTAAAATGTTTTAATTCATTTTACAGATATAAAAAAATATTGCAGTTGTTTATACAGTGAAATCTAAGATATGGAATGATGTTTATTTTATGTTTTTTGGAAGTTCTCACCAAAATCCAAGGTATTCTTACAGTTTTATGAAAAAGAAGCAAAACTAAATATGAATGTCATTATTTTAATGTGGTGCACAAATGTTTGCACCTGTCTGCTTTTGTTATAATTTACATTGTATTGTACCTGTCAATAAAATACACACATGTCAGAACTGAAATGTTGCTGTTTCCATAAGTTATAAATTGTATCCAAATAAAGCTGGTATATGCAATGGGGCTTGTTAGATGAAAAGCTTTCTTAACCCTCTGTAAGAAAGAATTTAAAGGGTCCAAAAGCTACAAAAGTAATTATATAAGGAAAGTTCTGTATCGGTGTGCTTGGTGTGACAGTTCCTGAGTGTGTGATTGCTGTTACGAATCAGACGAAAAGTAGGATGCAAATGCAGAAAACATTAATAATAAAAACAGAAACTCAAAAGACCATGTACAGACTATGACATACCTTTAAAAGAGGCCACCTGGAAGAATAACCAGTGTAGGACTTTTTCCAGGGGTATTAACAGGAATTAATTAATTTCTTTTGGCTCAAGTAATCTGCTACTTACTAAATAATTTATCATGTTATTCACTTGCATACCCTTATCAGAATCCATATTCTGTTCGGTCTTTAATTTATAAATTAACTATATAGTGTGTTTTGTTTTGTATTGTCTCTCTTTAATGTCTTTTTGTACTGTCTGCGTCAGGTTGTACACATGCACATTATGTCCTTGGTTGTGTGGCTCCTTGAAGCTTGTTGAACTTAAATAAACTGGGAATTAGCTAAACTTTAGGTTGGCCTGAAATTTAATGCAGTTTCAGTTGCATGCTCTTCAATCACATGTAAACAGCAAGGCCGGACTATGAGGGAAACACATTTGCATTCACACATCTATAAGGTCATTTTAAAAAAGTGTATTATTCTCCTTGCATGTCAGCTGAATAATTATACCTTTTTTGAATATACAGTTTAAAATGTTTAATGATTCAAAATAATGCATATCAATTCCAATGGTAAGTTTCTACCTGCCAATATTCCAAAATTCCTAAGATGTTTCCATGAAAAGTTTCCAGAGAATTGCAATAAAACATTTTAAGAAATGTTTTTGCCCCTTTGCAACCCTAGACCGAACTGCCAAGTAAGCCCTCACAGGCTGCACTATGTTGCCCTCTGGTGGTCCGGTGGGACAGTGTCCAAAAAAATCCCTGACTGTTGCCTTAGAAACAATATTAGAACTCTAACCTACACTTACTTCTAAACTTAGAGCTATGATTTTCTTTGCACAATTTCATCTAGGTGTAGTTTTTAATATTGTCTAAAACAAAAAGCTTTCCCTTCTAAGCCCTAAAAAGAGACAGAATATATAAACTGTGGTTGGAAATTGTATGCTGTTCTAATCATCTAATAAAGAATAGAAAATAGCCATGACTACTGTTCCCATTAGCCCCAGCAAGTCACATGTCCCCACTGACATCTCTGGTGTCTTGTTTTTCCCCCCGATGAGTAGCTTATATAGGCTCCTGTGTAACACTATCTTATTAGCATGGTTTTAATGAGGTGAGTAGAGTTGTTTGTTGCTGTGTTTGCTATGATCTTCGCATTCGGTATGTTACTCCAACCCATATTTATAAATTATAATTTCTGAAACACCTAATAAAAATAAACAAGAAAACTGTTTAAACCAGACACTTTATTTTCAGGACATGTACTAACAGACATCAGACATCAAATTCATTTGGCAAATATTGTTTTGGTTAAAAAAAACTATTTGCCATGATTGTTTTTTGAAAATTTGTCCAAACGCAAAATGCATAGAGAAAATGATATTTTTTGTTGTATATGATGCAGCATGGGCAGTTAGTTAGACACACACACATACACTAACACATCTAATACACCCTGAATGTACAGTTAGTTAAAGGGAGCCAAGACTTCACAGAAAAAAACAGAGATAAAGAAAGCAGAATAATCCATTGAAGAGGCATCTGTCAACATCAGTCAGTATTCAAACACTGGACCAGTTATAAAAGTATTTGTGAAGGTTTTTTTTTACCCAGTTCACATAACCTATGGGGCTTTAGTGTTCAAGCCTCATAGGTGCTTATTAATAAATAAAGCCTGGCCAGGCTTCCATTCACATTTTCCTAAGGATTATTGTTTCCCCCGAGAAGGATTTTCTATCGGCTTTGCCGTTCATTGAGTTGGTTTGTGCTCAGACATCCAGCAGCCCTAGTTTTAAGATCCGCACACTTTATGATGTCCATGATGTGATCTAATCTGATTCTTCATGATCTGAATTTACAGATAATTTTTTTTACATTTGTAATGTGTACATCGTTTACTGTGTGTGGGAGAAATAGAGAGAGAGAGAGAGAAAGAGAGAAACAAATAGTAGCTGCATTAAATCAACATTATCTTACAAAATACAGACATAACACGGACACCATAAGCAACTGCACTGGTAAACTAGCATAAGCTTGAGGAAAGTAAAACACAGCAATATTAGAAGACAGGAATGTGTTTATAAAACAAAGCGGGCATCAAAATATCAGGGGTTTCTAAATCTTTACATTAATGATGGACACTGGAGCTCTGGTTTACTATGATTAGTTTTGGGTGGATAATTCCATGGTCAGGGTTACGTTTAAACATGTGTAAAGTGTCCTTAAAACAACCAATGTTCATGGTTCAGATAAATACATTAGGATGTTTGCATATCTTAAAAAAAAACCACTTTTGCTTATCCCAGCCCAATGAGTTTGTGCCTATCTCAGTAAATTATATATGGCCCCCTTTTCCCCCAAAACAGCTAACAGGACAGTATTATTTGATAAATCCCAGTCAAAAAATTATAGTTTGTGTCTACATCAGGCCAACAAATCTGTATATGTAACTGCATTTTGTGTATTTTTATCCAATAAAACTTTCTTACATTAAAACCTAGCTTAACTAACCAGCATTTTCCTGCTGCCATCTGAGCAAAGCTATCATTTTTGTCAGAACCAAATAGTGTTTTTGCAGATCCCAGCTAAACAAATCTGTTCCCATTTACAACAAGCAATACTTTTGTTTCTTGCAATATTTTAGCTTATTACATTCACAAAAATTAATTTATGTATTTATTACAAGCAATTATGTACATCCTGGCCTGGAAAAGGTTTGTTTATTCTGTCTGTCTATCTTTGTCAAACAAAAATTTTGTTTGCTGATCTCAGCCAAACAAACTAACAAATATTTTGTATATTAAAGGGACAAAAAGTATCTTGTTGCAAACTAATTTTAACTAAGTTGTTACCTATCCTAGTAAAATAAAACAGGCCTTACAATAGTTTTTTGCCTAAATGAGCCCAACTAAACTGTACTTTTCATTCAAGCTTTATAAAACCTTATGTCTCATTTCGCTTTATAAAACCTCACCCCACAAAATTAGTTTGTCTCGTCCAAGAAATTATATTTCAACTATCTCAGTTTTTTGGCTTTTATATCTATACATAATGTAAATATAGTTATTTGAAAAAACTATTTTTATTTTTAAGTTTTAATGATTTCAGGATAAAATCACAAATTAACATTGAATTCAATCATGAGATTATTGAAATAAATCTTTGATTGATAGTTACCCACATTTTGCCTATTCTATAATTAAAAGTCAGGCAAAAAGAGAGGTATTATTTAGGAGAACAAAGGTATTAAATTTTTTTTATGTAAAAAAAATTTGCTTTGTTAGTTACGTTCTAAACAAGTAATCATAGAATCTTCCATTAGCAGTAAGATAAAATTAGTTAAGGAATACATGGCGCAACACAGTAGTAATATGCGCACATGCAACCTTTGAAAAATTAATTATACAGTACTGCTTGGATTATGCAAAAATGGCTTTTAACAGTAAAAGAAACTTAGGAAAATAACAATCGAAAGCTTTGGCACTGAAAACGTATACTAAGCTAGTGTCTACAAATAGAGTGATAGAGAGCTACGTATCACATTATAAATACAATATCTACAATAAAACTGTGTTTTTTGTAACCATCTTCTCTGAAAACTGAATGTATCCTTCATAAACAAAGGTGTCTGAGTAGTGTGCAATCTGATACACATGCATACATTTGCATAAAAGACAGCAGTTTTTTAAAAATAAAAAGCAAGTGTGAGATAATGAAGTATTATGGTTGATTATATCATAGGTAAAATTAAACAAAAAATTCTACAGGAATAATTCTACAAATTGTGCAAACAGTTTGACAAAAGTTTAGTGCTTCAGAAATCTAGTAATATGCTGTTCTTCAAAGTAAGATTAATATGATTTCTCTGATGCTAGAGTTGCTTTAATGCAACATTTATTCAGACAGCTTTTAATTCAGACAGCTTTAAGAAGACATAATTGGAAATCTGTGAGCGTTGATTTAGCATCTTAATAAACAAAAATTTCTTTTTTAGATGGAAGCAACAATGGATCTCTGGTTTTTTTCATCATTGCCATAATTTAGGAATGGATTTTTGCGATTTTGTATTTCTTTATGCATGTTAAAAGTAAACAAAATGTTTGTGTGTTGGTTGTTTGTTTAAAATTAAGCTGCACGACGCTGTAATGTTTTTGACATGCATGACTAGGGTGCATGGTGACTGTGGAAAATAAAAACAGACTGGAACTCATATTACTGTTAACAATAAAACATAAAAAATCTGTATTGTGTATGGCAGAAATTCCCTTTGTTCCTTCATTTATGAGATAAAAAATGTTTACAATACTTCTTTTTATTACCAGTGGCTCTCATTAGAGGATGCCAAAGCAAGTCCGCTTTTTTGCTTCAAAAATTTTGGCTCAGAAATCGAAGCCAGCGGGCCACAGCATTAGGTGGTGTTCATTAATTTATTTATCTTCTATACCTGCTTATTCCCTAGCTGGGGTAACGGGTCTGCTGGAGCCTATCCCAGCGCACATAGGGCAAAAGGCAGGGGTACACCCTAGACAGGTTGCCAGTCCATCGCAGGGCCACAAACACACAACCACATCCACTTACACTCACTTCCAAGGACAATTTGAAATCACTTATTAACCTAATGCATATGTTTTTGGAATGTGGGAGGAAACCGGAGTACCTGGAGGAAACCCATGCAAGCGGTGGAGAACATGCAAACTTCGCACAGAAAGACCCCGTGCCCAGGATTTGAACCCAGGACCTTCTTGTTGTGAGGTGACCGTACTAACCACTACGCCACCGCGCCACCATGAGGTGCTAACTTTAGTTTCTTATTTTACATATGTATAACAAAAAAGCACATTTATGCCTATTCGTGCATTTACACTACAATTGCACATTAGCGACGAGCTTAGAAACAAAGTCATTGCTAGCTAATTTAAATTGAAAGACTTAGCTAGATTAGTAACTTTATTAAATAAAATAAGGGGGTAATACATCAGGACATTAGGGGTTATTTTTTCTTTATAGCCAGCAAAATGTATGACAACTTGTTTGTTTCTTCATGTAGACTTCATTATTGTCCTCACTACCTCTTGCTGCCATGTTGGATGTTGCTGTGTGCTATTAGCAAGCAAATCCTTGTGCTTATTTTAAAAACATTTTATTAGCTAATTTGCATTGTATTTTTGTATAAGACTGTAGTATCTCTTTGTTTGAAAATTTTCCCAGCATTCTGCTCTTTCTTGCTTTGATCATGAATCGTGACCTATTGCTAAATACTGTACATCAATATTGGCATATGCCAGATTTAGTAATATCAACGAAACCTTGTCTTTTTTAAAAGATTTTCTATACATTAACTAACATTTCAAATGTACCATGATGTTCATTGTTATGTGTAACACAGTAATGCTGGTGATGGAAGCGCACGTTGTGGCTGATTTGTAAGTATTAAGATAATCTTTCCAGGACTTTGCAAGTAACTTTCAATAAAATGATGCCCACCCCACCCAAATAGTAATTCAGACACTGCACTAATTACAGTAATAGACAACAAATATTTTACACGATTCACACATCTGCATAGACTTCATACTTGACGAATATCACACCTACACAATATCATACTGAAATAAATTATCTACAGATAGTTTCTATTGAACACTTATGTTCTCTGTTTAGTCAACTGGGTGTAACCTTCGAATGCCAATAAAAAATAAAAAGCAAATTTATAATCAAGAAGGCATCAAAAAAAAAAAAAGTCAGAAAAGGTTTCACATAATAAAATATGTTCTTTGCCTTCAAATGAATTGATATGGGACGTGCGCAGCATGACTATGAAAATAAATTAATATCCATTTTATTAATACAAAAATAAACCAGAGCAGTCCAGGCGAATAATCATTAATTCATCAACCATATTTTTAGGCAATGTATAAGAAGCATCCTGTGTGCTTCATTGTGTAAGTAAAGCACCAGTAAACAAATAATCTGCATTTTATTAAAAACCAAACTTGTGTAATTTGGGTTCTCTTCCAAATGTTTATTTTGCTCAAGATCTATCTCAGCTGTTTTGCTGTGGCCCGATTTTAATCCTTAAAAATGCCCCAGAAATCTGTTTCACACTGTGCGGTGACAAATGTGTGGCACATTGTACAGAAAATCTGTCAGATTGTGAATCAATGCTTCAAGTCAACTGCTGGGTAGAACATCATATGAAGCAATCGACCTTAAGGAATGCTTTCACAATTAAAAACCACATTGGTAAGATTAAACAGTAGATCAATTCGAAAGAAGCTCTAGTTTATGGATTTACTAGCATCAAGGTTTGTTTATGACTGTCATAACATAATTATTGGTGTATCATTAGCAGGGCTAATTAAAAAAAACTGTGAAAAAATTGGACTGCTGTAAAATCACCCTTGACACAGTGTAAAACAGGCTTTTTTTACTTTTAGAATTTATATTATGAAATTTTTACGAACTACTGAGCAGATAAATTTTTCGGGTGTTCGTCTTGTGTTGTGTAAGGCTGGGGTCACCAAACTTAGTCTTGGATGGCTCGTATTTTAGCTGTAACTTGCCTCAATACACCTGCCTGTAGATTTTCAATATAGTAAGGTCTTGATTAGCTAGTTCATATCTAATTAGAATTGAAACTAAACTGTCTTTTTAGGACCGAATTTGGTAACCCCTGGTATAAGCGGTAAAATGTTTCTTATAGCCTGAAAAATATGGTATCCACCTTCTTCATCACTTGCAACCAATCAACCTATCAGCAAGTATCCAGATTAACCCCAGTACCATTTGTCAAGATTATTAAATGCCTTGTACTCATTGTGTCTTTTCACATAATCACATGCAAGACAAGTGTGTTCAGCCCAGAAATAGGCTTTCTTTACCTTGAAGTGTTTACGCCAGTCAAAGTACCTCAAGTAAAGTTCCTCGTTCTTGTCCAAGAGTAAAAGATAATCAGCCAGCTCTTTTGGGGAGGAAAAGTCATCCACATGGATGAAAGCATCACCCTCAACAAAATTCTGATAATTCTCCCTCGGTGGGCCCAAAACGACTGGCACCGTGCCAATTGAAAGTGGGTTGTACAGTTTCTCTGTGATGTAGTCCTTGTGAATCGAGTTTTCAAATGCCAGGTAGAATTTGCAGCTGGCAATCGTTGGAAAGTAGTCCTGGTCTGATATGTACTCTCCGAATGCTTGCCCATAGGCGTTGATCTCAACATGCTTGTACAGTTCATTGTAGTACTTTACTCGCACATGATCCGGGTTCCAGTTGCTCACAATCCAGCAGATCAATTTGTTCTTGCTGGGGGGTACAAAGCCTTCCTCGCCTTGAGAGGCGACAATAGCGCCGTAAGGCACTTCAATATCAGCGTCCTGCCGGTAATTTAGGGTTAGATTGAAAAGGTTCTCAATGCCAGGTAACTGGGATGAATGTGACGGTGACTCAAGGTTCATCCAAATCCATTTCTGCAAAGGAGGCCGATACGCTGGTGGCATGTTGGAGAGGTCGGTGGTAATATCCCTGTGATGAATGACTACCGCATCCGATTTATTATAAAGGTTGCGGTCAGCAGTAATAAAACAGTTGTCGATACTGAACAAAGAACTGCACACATTTAGGTCATATGTTTCCCCAAATGGCCAGAGCCAGACAAGCACTGTGGTTTGGTTCTGCTCACTTCTGTTGGACAGGAGGCTCTTTACTCGAGTCGTGGATGTTTCTGATTCAACAGGGCCGGATAACCAGCTGGTGGACGGCTTGATGTACATCAAAAACAGAGTCACAAAACAACCCAGTAGGAATATACCAAGCAGGAGGGGTCGCAGAATCCTGTGTGAAGATGCAGATGGCATACTCTGGCCTTCGAAAAAGACAAAAGTATACCATTACCATTAGTTGTGAGAAATAAAACACACTCAAATGATTCCTTACATTCTTACCTGGTGGTTTTGCAGACATTCAGAAATGATTTTGCAAAGAAGGTGCAAGATTTTTTTTACCAGTAACAAAGCAAAATGTAACTTTGAAGAGTTAGACACTTTGTTTGGTCTGCTCTTGTAAATGCCTTGAAAGGTTTTCTCAATGTAGGTTCCTAGTAAAAAAAAACAACAGAAACAAAATGTATATTATTTAAACTTTAAATCACCAATTTCTAATAATACCCTGTCAATTGCCAATATCTGGATTTTGATATCAAATTACTGTCAATGTATTTTTGTATCTTGCAGGTAAAAGCTAAAAAATGCCAACTGTAGCAAAGACCACGGTAGCTCCAGGCGATTTGACACCACCCATTTATTTGTTTCCTATAAACAAGGCTTTTAACACACATAAAAAAGTAAGTTCATAAGCAATTTAGATTTTGAAGCTTGTGGTCAAAAAAGTCAATAAGTAATAGTAAGTAGCTTATGGGTACAGTGTAAACTGGCTGTCTGTACATCTTCCTGAATTCTAGGATGAGTGGCTTTATTTCTAGCAAATCACTGGTCATTCCAACTGTATGGGACCTGGGTCTGACCTGATATTTCCATTTTTTAGGATGCACCTGATGGAGCTCTATCAGAAGCTGCTTAGATCAGATTCAAATAAACAGGATATGAGATAAGAGCAAAGTTTGAATGTAGCCCATATAGTTAAGTGCCTGGTGATTGGACATTCATTAAAAAAACTTTAGCTCTATTTATTGCCTTTTTTCACTACAAGTTGATACGGAGACTCTGGAGCAGATAGAGTTAAGGATAGTTTTTGTTATAAGCAATTTAAAATCACCAATCAACTAATGTACATGACACACCACTGACACACATTATAATGAATTTCAAAACCAATGCTAACACAGAAATGGAAAAAAATTAACACATTGTCCTGTTCAGCTCAGTTTACACTGAATAAAACACTGAAAAAAACAAAACTAATATCTGTTTGCTGTGAACACGATCTAAAGATGTAACTTGTGTTAATGGATGCATTGTGCTTTCGTTATGTAAATGTAAATGTTATGAGATCTGACTGATAGCTACTGAACATTGAAATGGTCCACAGGTAATAGCAACACCAAAAGCAAAAGGTGCAACCATGCAACGATGATTGTGACAATAAATGCACACAATACAGATCGTCTTGTAATAACCATTGTTTTGGGGTTTTTTTTGCAGTATTTGGGCCATGCATTAAAATCACGTGTCTTAAAAACAATAAAATGACACTGGGACGCATGGTACTGACAGCATTTTATGTTGTAATCATATTATCCCGAGTCTATGATCTATTTCATCAGATAAAAGCTCATCATTGGTACAGAATCGGAAAAGCAATACGCTTTAT
>JAOTQW010000002.1:553044-573549 GCA_026260075.1 Sisor rabdophorus | reverse complement strand
TCCCGGACGCCTCCCTGGGAGGGTGTTTCGGGCAAGTCCCACCGGGAGGAGGCCCCGGGGAAGACCTAGGACACTGGGCGTCCCTGCTTAGAATGCTGCCCCCTCGACGAGATGAGAGATGAGATGAGATATTATGCTTGTCAGTTTTAATCTCTAAGACAAGATCAGTTTTATCACCTCCCTATGGTCTAACACCTGTGGACCACCTCCCGCAGAGGTTTAACTCTGCTTTGTTTATAATCCCAGGTTGTGAACCTGGCACACAGTAAACAGACTCGAATCAATAGCACTTGGTAGAACTTTGTCATCACAGGAACCTCAGGTTTACATCAGGGCACATGAGCTTGAGTCAGAGAACACCATGGACTTAATAAATCTTCAATATACACAAAAATGCAATATAATCTGATAACCAGTCTGATAAATATAATTTCTCTGTGATGGATAAAGTATCTGTCTGTCTATAAAACCTCAAGACCATTCACATATTCAGGGTGAATATTCTACTCTTCCAACGCAACTGAAACAGTTCAGAATCAAAATGTATCTTATATTAGATCTTATATCATACTTATATTTATAATTATAATATAAATATAACCACAAACATTTTAATAAAATATATAATACATTTAAAGGCTGTAAGTCAGTGTTACTAGTTGTCGCACTGGGTTGGGAGTGGTAAATAAACTCTTTCCCAAGCTGAGACAGGCTAGTTATTTTCGGTGGTTAGTATGGTCACCTCACAATAAGAAGGTCCTGGGTTCTAATCCTGGGCACGGGTCTTTCTGTGCAGAGTTTGCATGTTCTCCCCGCACTTGTGTGAGTTTCTTCCAGGTACTCCGGTTTCCTCCCACAGTTCAAAAACATTGCATTAGGTTGATTGATGACTCTAAATTGCCCATAGTAAGTGTGTGTGGTTGTGTGTGTGTGTCCCTGCAATGGACTGGCAACCTGTCCAAGGTGTACCTCTGCCTCCCGCCCAATGATAGGCATCAGCAGACCCCCATGGCCCCGAAAAAGTTCAGGAATAAGCAGGTATTAAAGATAAATAAATGAATAAATGAAAAGTTTGGGCCACTAAAAGAATACTTTCAATCACCGATTATACATACTTAAATTAAAAATATATATATTTGTATGTGTATTTTGCAGCAACATTAGTTTATTTAATATAAATTTAGAATTCTTAGATAAGACCAAATTTGCTAACAGACAGAAACTATTTGTGCACACAGACAGTTAAATGAAGCAAAAAAGGTACATTTGAGGTACATTTATTTTTTTAAATTATGAAACAAACAATGTGTTACAAATTTACAGAGTGTGGATAATTACCAACAAAGGAAGCAAAAAACAAATTAGCAATTTGTAAAACCCAGAGTGCCAGAGGTCAATGCCAGAGGTGTCACAAGACCTACGCATGCTGTTAATTTTATAAGTTGTGTAATTATATGTAGTTTAGGGTTCTCTCAATAGTGTTTTTTTCTCCTTCATCCATTAATCTGAAAAAAAAAGAAAATTATGAAAAATTTGTGTAATAAAAGAAGCTGATTGGTATTAATTGTAGTTGATTACCTTTACACATGATCATAATTTATTGCCTCCACAGGTAATAAAGCTCTTCTGTGGTACTGTGGAACCCAGACATCGATAATACGAGCTCGAAATAAGAGAGAAACACTGCTTGGTGATGTGTGTGTGGGCTGTGTGACTCTTCATCTGTTACACAACAACTCATCCCTTTGGCGACAGTGACAGCAGCCCTGCATGCATAAATAAAAAGAGGAGCACTGCAGTGGTGTCACCACACAGTTTCAGTGTAACTTCAAAATAAAGACAAGTTAATTCAGAAGACTTTCCTCTCACACACATTGCAGCCTCTTTCAAAAAGCAAAATGCGCTCAGTGACCTGTAAAACAGGTCTTACTATTGGGAAAAAAGAGTTATAAGTGCTGCTAATCAGGATTTCTTATTTTAGGCTTAGTTTTTGAGAGAATATTACTGACAATATTGTTTCAGTTACTGAAATGATAATAAAACAGAAGAGCTCTAATATACAATACAATATAATAAACAATACAATACAAAACTTAATTGTTTAAAGGGTTTAAATAAGTGTGCAACATTTTGCTGTGTATTACATAGGCATAACATAGAAAATTGCATTTAGGAGTATAAATCAGGGGGCAAAGTTTTTTACCTGTGAGGTCCCGGGACACTTTTCCTTCTATAATAGGGTATGCAACAAGAACAGAGTCACTCTTTTGTGAATTATAGTGTCGATTTGATGATGATTTTCAATGTTTAATTGACCTAATGCTAGATTGGTTTAAAATATGTGAGGCAGCTAAGTCAACAGCTGATGTGAATTAAATGAGAAATAATCACTAGTTCAATTTGGGTTACATTGCCTGAATCTACTTTTCTTTTTTTCCAACTGTTTGTCTATTTTGTTCCCCTTTTTGATTTTTTTGCTCTGTTGCAGATGAACATTGCATTCTGAGGAAATAATGAACCAACCATTGAAAGGCATTCATTCATTAATTCATCTTCTATACCTGCTTATCTCTGGGTTACGTGGGTCTGCTGGAGGCTATGCCAGCGCACATAGAGGGAGAGGTAGGGATACGCAAAGGAACTTTAGCTTAAGAAATTAGAAATTATATTTGTGAACAAAAATTTGTATACTTATTATTCTACCCTTAACCCTTCCTGCTTCCGTTCTGACCCCAAACTTTCAAGGTGGGATATGCAAAGAAAAAAAAAGCACACATGAGATCCTGTGGTCCCCAAACCTAATTTTCTCCTGCCCCTGGCTGGGTTCAGAAATCCTGGCCGTAAAGTTAATGATTAGGCAGAGTGATAAAGTGACCCCATACTCCCTGAGCAACCCCCACAGGACACCACGAGAGACACAGTCGAATACATTTTCCAGATCCACAAAACACACGAGGACTGGAGAATAATTATTTACGTCACAAATAGAATTTTAATAAAATAGCAAAAGAGACGTCATAATATTTTTTTTGTCAGAGATCATTTTAATAAGGGCCGTGCGGTGGCGTAGTGGTTAGCACGGTCGCCTCACAACAAGACCCGGGCTTGTGGTCTGTCTGTGCGGAGTTTGCATGCTCTCCCAGCGCTTGCGTGGGTTTCCTCCGGTTCCTCCGGTTTCCTCTCACAGTCCAATGTGTGAGTGTGTAGTTGTGTTAATTGAATTAAAAGAATTATTCATTGGCATCCAGATGTTGACAGTCTTGTTAATGGGAAAAGGAATTTTCTCATGCACTGTGCTTAAAAATATCCTAAATATCTACAATGTAGACAATCTGGCAACATTATGAAGCCGGTCTAAACGGCTTTCAAAGCCCTTACAAACCCTGAGGGACACCGCAGTGAGGAGGGTTGCCATGTTGTGTTTTACAGCGTGATTTTTCATATATAGATTAAGAAGTCAGAGTTTTATGAACAAGTATTTACATTGCATTTACAATAAATTCGTTTAGTTGACAGAAGCAAAACAAAAATGTATAGGTAAATAAAAGAGAATAAAAAAACATTGCATATTTAAAAAAAATGAGAAATATTACACCAAAAAGTACAGATTTAGGTATTATTATTAGTTTTGTAGTGCATATATTAAGTATACACACAGGACTAGTAGATAGCATTAATAATATAGATAACCCTGCAATGGATTAGCAACCTGTCGAGCGTGTACCTCTGCCTCTCACCCTACGTGTGCTGGGATTGGCTCCAGCAGATCCCCATGACCACAAGTTCGGGAATAAGCAGGTAGAGAAGATGAATAAATAAATAATAAAGACACTATATCAATATTATTATTATTAAAGATTATCAATCTTCTTCTTCTCCTTTCGTCTGCTCCCATTTAAGGGTCACCACAGCGAATCACTTGTCTCCACCTAGCCCTATTCTCTATATCCTCCTCACTCACACCCACTAACTTCATGTCTTCATTTAATTAAAGATTATCAATAAAAATCAAATTTAATAACCTATGGAGGTCTGTATTTGGATTCACACTAAAAATTAAAGTGAAAAAACACGCTACAGGCTAATTCAATGTTTATATAATGTCCTTAAAACGAGTCGCAATGAGGCGCAGTAGTGTGTCTGGCCGCCATGTGCCTGTATTTAATTTAGCTTTATTTATACAGTGCTTTTAACAATGGTCATTGTCTTTATATATAGATATGCAGAGTGAAATAGAGCAAGCCAGAGGTGACGGTGGTAAGGAAAAACTCCCTAAGAGTAATAGGCAGAGACCTAAACAGGAAACAGAATCAACAGGAAACTCATCTTCATTTGGGTGATAGACAGAGACAGGAGTTATACATTGTGAGTTAGTGTGTGTGTGGTAGTTATAACTTCTTTTTTTGAGATTTCGTAATGTCCCAGCTCGTCATGGCGATGCGATTTTTCCAACAGGCAGATACTCAGGCAAGACTAACTATGATAGCATAACTAAAAGGATGACCAGGGGAAGGCACAGACTGGAAGGATCCCTGTTATGTGAAGCAGCCGGACACGCTCACCATTGGTACACCTGGGTGAGAAGACAGCATCTAAACATAGCAGATCACCAGAATACTCAACATCCATGAGTCCACCAGATCTGCTCCTTTATTTAAGGTAAGGCTAACAGCTAGCCTGGTTAAATAGATACATTTTTAGTCTAGACTTAAATACTGGGACTGTGTCTGATTCTCGGACATGAACTGGAAGGCTGTTCCATAACTTTGGGGCTTTGTATGAAAAAAGCTCTGCTCCCTGCTGTAGTTTTGTTAATGCATGGTACTGAAAGACAGTCTGCATCCTTTGATCTAAGTAGGCAAGGTGGAACGTAAGACACTAACACTTTATTCAGATACTACAGTATGAAACCATTTAATGCTTTATAAGTCAGTATATCTTCTAGTTCTAGAGAGGACTGCATTTTGCTGCATTCTGGACTAACGGCAGCTTATTTATAGACATTACAGTAGAGCATTACAGTAGTCCAGTCTTGATTTAGTAAAAGCATGAACTAGTTTTTTGGTGTCATTAAGTGACAATAAATGCATTATTTCGGTGATGTTGCTAAAATAAAGGAATGCTATCCTAGTAACAACTACCATATACACACACTTACTTACAACTCCTGTCTCTGTCTATCATCCAAATGAGGATGGGTCCCCTGTTAAGTCTAGTTCCTCTCAAGGTTTCTTCTTATTACTCTTAGGGAGTTTTTCCTTGTCACCATTGCCTCTGGCTTGCTCTCTGGGGACAGAGTTCTTCTACTATTTCACTCTGCATATATGGAGCAGCATTAAGACAATATAAAAAGCGCTGTAGAAATAAAGCTTTTAAATGAATTCAGGTCTTGAACCTACAGAAACTGCTGACACACTCCAGTCACATGAGGTCTTGCATTAGCCGGAACCCATGGGCATCTGCTACAGCATATGGTGTCATATCTGGTCTGAGGAGCTCATATTGGTACCTAATGGTAGTCAGGCTACCTCTGGCGAGCACATGGAGGTCTGTCTGGCCCTCCAAAGAAATACTCAGTGTAAACCTTCTTTCATCTGTGAAGAGCACAAGGGCACCAGGGGCGGATTTGCCAATCTTGGTGTTCTCTAGCAAATGCCAAATGTCCTGCACTGTGCTAGGCTGTAGGCACAACCTCCACCTGTGGACATAGGGCCTTCAAACCACCCCATGGAGTCTGTTTCTTACTATTTGAGCAGACACATGCATATTTTTGGCCTACTTAAGGTCATTTGTAGGGCTCTGGCTATGCTCATCCTGGTCCTCCTTGCACAAAGGCAGAGGTAGAGGTCCTGCTGCTGGGTTGTTGCCCTATTACAGCCTCCACCCTGTCGCCTGATGTACTGTCTCCTGGTAGCACCTCCATGCTCTGGACACTACACTGACAGACACAGCAAACTGTCTTGCCACAGCTTTGATGTGCCAACATTGATGTGCCATCCTGGATAAGCTCCACTACCTGAGCCACTTGTGTGGGTTGTGTAAACCGTCTCATGTTACAACTAAAATGAAAGCAGCACCAGCATTCAAAAGTGATCAAAACATCAGCCAGAAAGCATAGAAACTATGAAGTGGTCTGTGGTCACCTCCTGTAGACCCCCAAAACCTCCTTTATTAGGGTGTGCTGCTAATTGCCTTAAATTTCCACCTGTTGTCTATTTCATTTGAACCACAGCATGTGGCGTTGATTGTCAATCGGTGTTGCTTCCTGCATGCATTTTAAATGCCTCTCCGAACAATACTCAGACAATACTACATTTACTGTACATCCTATCCTGAACTCTGGTGAATTGTTGAAATATTTCTCAGAGACATTTTTTAATCTCTCCATCTATCTATTCATCCATGAATTCGGAAGTCAAGGAAGACAAGGACTAAAGACAGAGGTGAAATATAGAAAAGCACAAGATCTAGGTTATGTACTGAAGTGGCAAAGTAAGGAGATAAATGCGGGATTAGGAGAAAAATTGGCATCCCTGATGTTTGAACACTGGCAACCTGGGTTAGTAGGCGTGACCAAAGAATGACGGGAAATCTGACCCAGGTGCTGCTACCATTGCACTGCGTTTCATTTCTGAGAGAGAGAGAGAGAGAGAGAGACGGATACAGATACAGAGGTTGTAGGGTTGGTGGTGGTTGCAGTAGTAATAGTAGTAGTAGTAGTAGTAGTGCTGCTGCTGCAGGAAACTCATCTATATCATGTTGAAGCCTAAGGAAGAATCAACAACAACAACAACAGCAGCAGCATCTGCTTTACTCTAGATTGGAGGGATTTTCTTCTTTGCTGCACACATGGGCACCGAAAGACTCCAAGGAATATTTTAACAGGCAAAGAGTTCTGCGCACCAGGTGCAGAGGTAGGGCTGTCCTGCCATCATGGCCGGCCAGGAGTGGACAGACTGGTTTGAGCGGGAGGAACTGATCGGTCAGATCAGCGACATACGAGTGCAAAACCTTCAAGGTAGGTGTGCTTCATTATCATCACCATCATCATGATCACCACCATTATTATTCTGGCGGTTTTGCGCTATAAAGAAACTGGAAAGTTGCGTAGATCTGAAACGACCGGTTTTGCTACAGAGGCAAACGTTACCGTGGGAATGTTAAGGTTTTGTTAACGTCTGAATTAGAAAAACGCAAAGCCAATTACTATTATGATTATTTCAATATCACAAGTTGTAAGGCGTGCATGTCTCTCTTTAACGCTGAGCCGCACAAAAAACATTATCTTTAAGAATTAATTAAGAAGCTCAAACAAACAATCGTGTTTCTAACAGGTCTGGCGATATTATCGTTATCGTGATACGTTTTTACTATTGCAATTCCGATATCTGCTTTACATACATGTTGTTACCTTCTCTGCATTCTTACAAACGTGAGGGTTTAACTTGATTTAATTAAGCTACACTTATAAATTATATATTTGGAAACACAAGTCATACATGACTTTTTAAATGATGCATGCATATTTGTAAATTACTCCTCAAATTATACTCATTAGTTTATATATTATTTCTTGAACCATATACATGAATTCATAAATGACTTCTTAAGTCATACAAATGATACATGTACTGTTTAACTGACTCCTTAATTGGTTGTCTTAGATTAACTAACAACTTAAATTATGTGAAATTCCTAAATGAATCATGTATTTGAAATGACTCTCTTTCTTTCTCTTTAACCATGTGAAAATTTGCAGCCTATAACCTCATGTCAGGCTGGTACTTATAGCAACACAACAGCAAGTTATGTAACAAAGATAGTTTTGGTACGCTCATCCCACATGCTACTTAATAAACATTTTATAACATTTATTTGTGTTTCATTAAATTAGATTTGGGTACTTTTAATAATAAGCGATGTTATGAAGGTTTCTGTAGGTAAAAATGATTCATGACAGGTTTTGCAATAAAGCCATGTGTCTGTTGTTGATTTACTCCACCTGCTGTCCTGTGCTGACACACACACTGTTGTTTGGTGCATGAAGAAATGAAAGAATAAATCAGTCATTATTGCCTTTTGAGCATCACATAATGAATCTTGTTTAATTCGTTCTCATGAATACTATAAAAAGTGGATAGCCAGCTTTGCTGTATTTTTGTTTTTTTTCTTAACAGTAAGAGGTTTGACTTGGGTGTCTGTTATTCTTTTTCAGTCACACATTTTCAGTATCTATGCATTAAAATGCAAAGTTGCAGGAAGAAAGACGTGTACACTTCAATGTTTGTCTGGTGTTAGCCTCAAATTAGCCAGTTAACTGTGATTAGTAGTGTATTTGTATTTTAAATTACTGTGTACTGCAGATTTAAAGGATTGTGAGTGCAGTTGCCAGGAACACCAAGCTGGCACTGGTGGCCCTCTGAGCTAGGCCCTCGAGTGTTTATTTTTTGTTAATTAAGGACATTCTTTGACCATTATGCCTTTATTAACAGGACATATCGAGTAAAAAGTGGGGAGAGAGAGAGAGAGAGAAAGGTTTGGCCTGGAAAAGGCTTTTTGCTGAAATTGCACCTGGAGTGAAACCCAGGCATGTGCTATAAAGTAATGATAAATGAAAAATAAATAATAAATGAATAATGAACAGCTTTTGCTGACCAAAAAAAATTACATGTCTGTAAACATGCCATGGTTGGTGTCCACTGATGCACACAAGTATTAAACAGCTTGCAGACGTACCAGCACCTTAGCTATCGAGACCGGCAAGTCTGGTTTTAAGGGGAAAATTCGTAAGAAAGGGCAATGGCATACCGAGGTTAGAGTTTGTAGAGGTTGACAGATGTAACGCCGTTGCTGATTAATTCGCAATAATTATTAATTACCAGGACAATCTTATCGAAAAAAATCCTTGCCAATAGTTTTTCCCAATTGCTGGATCGCCTGAAAGGGTTCCTTTTTATTAGATACTGCCACCACTAACATATCTACATTGAGAATGCCCTCTAGAGGTGAAAATCACTGACAACACTGACTTGTACTTGGCTACCTATATTTTATTAAGTGCTGACCATCAGTCAAGATAATGTTACTCAGTCATCTATTCAGCAGCCTTTAGTCTCGTTTAAAGGTATAACAGAAAGGCATCTTTACAAAAAACACAAATTTGATTGGCAAAGGCAGATATTCTCAGACTGCATCACCCTAGAGCTGATTGTGTAACCACCGCTGCACGCTGGGAGAGCGCTGGCCTCTGCATCAGAGCTGGAAATTTTGTGCAGTATGTTCCCACGCACATTACACGCATTGCTTTGTGAGTAGGGCAGTGTGAAAATAATAATACAGCTAAGTATCTCTATTTTTTTACACTAGTATTCTAACATTGAATATGGATACATTTTAAAATGTAAAATTTCCGCTCCTGGTGCTGACATGTACAACCATCGTCTCAGAAGCAAACATGGTTTTACTCACAAAGTTTCTTTAGTTTCTGCTAAAAAAAGTAGCTTTTTTTAGTACTACAATATTTATTTTATTGTTTTGTTGTTATATGTATCTCAACCAATGTCTAGTGATTTGTATTTTGATATTAGAAGCTTGTAATTTAGACTTTTTCTGGCTCAGAAATGATACCCTGTGAATCATTTCTTGCTGGCCACTTTATTTAAATGCTTCTGTGTTTACTTCTGCTAGTTTAATTCAACCACATAAATGTTACCTCTTTTGCGTTTTCGTTGCTTACTTTTATATTTTAGAGACTGTTGAGACCCACAATCTATCAATTAGCAGGCTGCGCTACCACTCCTGATGTTTAAGGACTTACAAAGCGGCCAAGCATAGGCAGCTTGGTGATACTGTTCTGGTGATACAACCTTCTGATTAGCAGTTAATTACTTAGCTACCACTTCCTACATTCTAAGTCCCTGTAATCAGATGTATCTATCCATATAGCAATGAGGGCTTTTATGAAAAACGTCCAAGACCTACTGTCCATGCAGCTTTGTTCTGCCATCTGTTAATGTGTCAATTATTGTATGCATCTTATTCCTGTCAAATGATTGGCTGATGAGCCTTGTAATGTAAGAGGTGAATTTTATAAATCTAGGATGTATGTGAGAAAATCTGAAATATGAAGGGTTTATGTGTGTTAATAAGAATCATATATTCCAAAAATAAACCTTTAATCAACTTGTCCAGTGTCTGTATATCTTACCAGAGATTCTATTTCCGGCCTCCTTTAGTTTCATCTCCCCATCTTCATCCATACATCACTGCTCTTCGAGTGCAGTGTTATATTTCTTTAGAGGATCCTGTAAAAGGGATTGTTTCATTAGTAAGACAACAATAATGCGTAACAGAGTTAATGTTTCTGAATCTCTTGATGTTAAACAGTGGGATTCACAAGTGTTTTTTTCATCCTAAGAACCATTTTATTGTTTCACTGGGAGGTTATTACTCATGCTAGTGTGGTGGGTCTGCAAAATTGTGCATGATGATGTTAAACTTATGAACTTATGAACTCCTTCTGGAGAATGAGTGAATACTTTATCATTTATTGTCTGTTATTAAAATTCGTTTACACTTTATTTTTGTCATTTCCGTATTTCTATTTGTTACATTAGTTGCATTCGTTTTCCTGCCAACACAACTTCAGCCAGGCTAATGTTAAACTTTCTACTCTTCTAAACCCGACTACTAATTTTAAGATTAAAAAAAAAAATCTTCTTTGATTTTGTAACGCTTAAATCACTATAGTCGTAAACATGATTATATCTGAGTTTTTCTCTAGTGCTTTGGTGCTCAAGTTGGTTAGGGTTCGAAAATCTGCCAGCTAAGTAAATTATCTGCCAAAAAAGAACAAATGTCATTGTATTGTTTTATGATGTTAAATTATTCCGGTCGATGCTTCCAAATTGCTGTGTGTGTGTGTGTTGAACTGCTTAATAATATCAAATAATTGCAACTAGATAATTTTTAATCATTATCAGAATTGCTGCTTCTAGCTCTAAAATAGATTTCCGTATTCTCATACTGGCATATTTCACAGTCTGCTGGGTTTGGTAAACCTTCCAGACCTTTCCTGTTGATGATGTGGTCTGTAAGGTTTGAACTTGTAGCATTAATCACCTGGACGCAAAAAATCCTGGATGCCAGGACGGTGCGGGAAACCAGTGCGGGAAAGCAAAATGAAAACTCCTGTTGGACGGATATAGAAGAAAGTTTATACAATATCCCAGATGGCCTGGTAAATGTCATGCTGTTGATTTAAAAAAAAAAAGCAGAGTGGTTCTGTTTCTTTGTTGCAAGACCCAGACAGGAAAAAGATGGCAGCTTTTATGTTAAGAGTTCCGACATCTGCTCAATTGTTTGAAAAGGAGCCAGTAAGACAGCAGTGAAAAAAAATGTTTGTGTTAGCCAGGTGAGTTTTTATTAAAATTGTGATGGGGTAGAGTTAAGGGGACTTTCTATTGATCAAAATGTATTCTACATTCCACCTAATATTAACCTTGTAAACCAGAAACTGTTTTTTTCAAAACTATATCTACTTGGTAAGGACCAGTTAACAGTCCTCCCATGGTCAGAACTGTGAAATGTATTTGTGGGGACATTTTGTTACTGCCAAAACATGTCAATAGTTTCCACACACAAACACCTTTTGGCTGTAAAAGGTAATAATAAAGAAATATTTTTGTCAGGGTGGTCATGAATTTTTATATGTTGTTCGTACTGAAATGTGTGTAGGCAGTGTGTAGGAAGGCATTTGGCTGGTTGATCTAATTTGGCCTTTTAGAATTAATTTTTTTAGTTCAAACACTACATATTTTGGGATTTTTAATAAATGGCCAAATTTAAATTTGTAGTTGGATGTGATCTCTATTTTTCAATCTTGCAGGCTTGGCCCAGAAAACTGTTCACCATTGCTTTGAGGCTGGAGCAGAATGTCACCCCCTAATCTACCTAAATGCATTCCGTTTGTTTGTGCACAAATTATTCCTTATCAGATCACTTTATAACCGGGGTCAGTATAAAGCAGATTTTTGCTGAAATGTTGATGGAAACAGTGGAAAGGCTTACAGAACTGAGGGTTGGGGTAAGCATTAAGGTCATGAGCATTTAAAACAACATCACTGCGAACAGAACTGTTTATTTAAAAAAAAAAATTTAGGCTATCATTAAGAATTTGTTTTAGATTTGTATCAACTTTGGGGACAAAGGGCACCCAATGACACCTTTAAATTCCAGATTTTGTGATTCATTCATTCTTCTATACCCGCTTATTCCCAAACTCAGGGTCACGGGGGTCCACTGGACCCTATCCCAGCGCATATTGAGCGAGAGGCAGGGTACACATAGATAACCACATACACTCACTCCTATGGGCAATCATCAATCAACCTATTGTACATGTTTTTTGGACAGTGCAAGAAAACTGAAGTACCTCCGCAAGCTCAGTGAGAACAGGCAAGCTCTGAAAAAAAGACCCCTTGCCAGTTAATCAAACCTGGGACTTTGCTGTGAGGCGACTGTACTACAACACTACATCACCGTGCTGCTCCCATTTTGCCACATTTTAAGATCTTTGGTTCCCACCATTATAAAATACGGATTTTACCAACACGTACTAATGACTCTTTTAATTTTATCACTTCATCTTTATTCAGCTGTAGAAAGATGTTTGGTTAAATTAACAAAACTAGCTTTTTGTAATGTTCTGTTCCAATATAGGAGAGTTTTTAAAAAGCCACTTTTGTAGTGAATGTATCATTGTTAGATTTTGTACTGTGAATTTGGAAGAAGCTTTTCTCCCTCTTTTCTCTCCCCCTCCCCCATAAGTATTCTGCTGCGCTGCACTCCGCCTACTCCGGTGCTCCCTTAACACGGAACAAAGTAAATTTCCTTTCCTGTCTTCAGCCTGAAGTGTGCCATGTTTTGTTTAAACATTGTGAAACTGCGGCCAGAGTGCAAAACTGTTGAGTCATGCATGTTGTTTGTAATAAATCTGTGCACTATTATCCCTTCTGTGGAAAATAATCTTATTATCTATTTCATTGCTTCGTAAAAGCCCTGTAGGCGAACGTCTTTCTGAGGAGCGCTGTTTAATTGCTTTTCGTGCTGATCTCCCCAGAGCTGCGCTAATGCATGTTAGGCTTTATCATTTCGAGCAATTGCAACCCTATACATCACCACTGAAAAATCTGAAATCAATTTGGGCATGGGGTTTCTGAAACCAGTTATAAAATATTATATATAAATGTTATGGTAATTTTTGGTAATTTACACAATTTAACTGCCTATCTCCCTGGGTTCTATTCCCAGGCAAGCAGTCTTTCTGTGTGGAGTCTCCAAGTGGCAATAAATGATCTTCCTATCTCCTACATTTCTATCAATAAAGGCAAAAAATGCCCCCCAAATATCTTTAACAAAGTAAACAGGTTAGTTTTGATTTAGCACTACCAGTAGTTTGTGTGCCTGTTTATATTTCAAATTGCATTATATTTATTATGATTCAAATTGCCTCATTTTCTCCAGGCAATAGAAATGGGGTCTATATATCCAGTGCATAAGAAAGACCTATGCAGTCGTTCTTGTGTCTGTGTGTGCCTGTGTGTGTGTGTGTAAGGTGGGTGGATTCGAGTTGGCAGAGGTGGATGTTGAAGATAAACCAGCGAAGACTGAGCATGAGGTGATGTTGTTTTTTCCCTGGCTGCTATTCATCTTCTCTTCTGACATGACTGGTATTTCTACAACCGTTGTAATAATGAAGTGCCTGATAATAAAATTTTAGAAGCAAAATCATTGTGTGAAATTGGTAGTCATAGAAACCGGCCAGAAGACGTTATACATTTTTAGGGAAAGCTTTATTTTTAAGATGTTTATAATATTTTCTCTAATACTGTATATGTAAAAACCAACATTCAAAAATTATGGAATAAATCGATACAAATGGTTAAGGCACTAAGATTTGTTAATTAAAACTGCTAGGAAGACCTGTGTTCATTCCTCACCACCACTACCAGTCGGCCATTATTGGGTCCCTCAGCAAGACTCTAATAATAAATAAATTAATTTTCGATTACACTTAAATACTGTTATAGTGGGCAGAGGTGGCCCCACCACCGCCAAGGAAGACTTGGGTTCAAGCTCCACCACCAGTCCGCCACTTTTGGTTCCTTAGTAAGACACTTAACTATTCCTGCTTTAACCACACTCTCACATTCACTCCTATCTGCAATTTAGAGTCACCAATCAACCTAATGTATATGTTTTTGGACTGTGGGTTAAACCTGGAGTACCTGGAGGAAACCCACGCAAGCGTGGGGGGAACATGCAAACTCAGCACAGAAAGACCCTGTGAGGTGACCGTGCTAACCACTACGACACCGCGCAGCCCCCGTGTCAATAAATTTAGCATAAAAAGTGGTGATTAGCTGCTGATATCTAGCTTAAAGGTTATAGTGGTGGATGTTATAAGTCACATAAATTCGATTAAATAATTGCAACTTAAGTGGCTTTCAAAATGATTATTTGTTGCAGCACTACACCAAACCAGCTAAAGCAACCTGCAACACCTCAGGTATTTTGCATTTTTGCATGATGTAAAGGTTACAAAAAGATCCTAAAGGCTGTTTTCCTCTGTAGCACAAGTGTGAAGTAATATTTAAATAAATGTGTATAGCGTTAATAATAATAAGATTAAAATAAGATAAGAAGTCTTTCTGGTAAAATAATTTTTTTAGATGTGTGTTACCTATTTGATTCTTTTCTCTGTAAACCTAGGAAGTCTGTTAGATGTCAGAGATGCTGAAGTCGACTTTATTTTGGGTCATGTGAAGACATTGTAAAGCAATTTTTATTTGATGCAGGTGTTTTTGCGCTCCTGCTGAATAAGGCAAAGTTTACACACTGGAGTGTTTTCTCCATTTAAGGACACATCCTCTGCTTATGTAGTCTATTGATTTCTGATGATCTTCACAAAAGCTGCGATAAACTGTTTGCAATGTGGTGGTGCCCCTTGCACTTAATCCCACAATTTTATTGCAACATGCATGTACGCAAATAAGAAACTAGAAAGTGTGTTTAGTGATGTAATGTTGATGTTCTTTGCAGGGCGTTATTATAGTTTAGTTATTATTAGTCAAATTAGCAATGTTGATTGCACAGGATTGGTTTAATTCACATTTAATAGCTGCGATTGCGAAGCTGCAAAATGGCTGAAAGGACCAGGCTTTTTGTGGTTGATGCTAGTAAGGCCATTGTTGCTGTAGGTCATCATTTGTAATTACTTATAAAATCAATTCAATTGTTTAATCATCGGTATCCCATACACCCTTTTTTGTAGTCCGATTGAATGCCACATGCAAGCAGGGGGAGAACATGCACACTCTGCAAAATAAGACCCCTGACCTGGGAATCAAACCCAGGACCTTCTTTGGTGACCGGGCTAATCACTACGCTACGACCCACCCCAAACCTTTTTTAAAAGAATTTATTTAAAGAACTTGAGGTTAAAATGTGAAAACAACGTGTAATAAAACAGATGATTGTTTTTTGTTAAAGTCATTGTCAATGCCAAAACGCAGGTATTCTTTCATTTTGGTCACTTGGGAAGCCATGTCTCAGCTGTAGCTAATGTATCTTGGAAAATTTACTTATGCCCCTATGTTTAGAGTGTAGTCCTGACAAATATTTGTTTAAAAGGGTATCTGGTCCTTCCTATTCCCCTACACCTTCAACCAAAAGAAAATCAAGACACCCCTTACCCCTTCTACCCCTTCACATAAACGCACAAAACATTTATTCATTCCTTTATCTTTTATACTTTCAGGGTCACAGGTGTCTGCTGGAGCCTATTTTAGCGCACAATGGGTGAGAGACAGGGGTCTCGATGCAGGTTGCCAGTCCATCGCAGGGCCACACACACAACCACACACACTCACATGGGCAATTTAGAATCACCAATCAACCTAATGAACATATCTGTGGGCTGTGGGAGGAAACTAGAGTACCCAGTGGAAACCCACACAAGCACTGGGAGAACATGCAAACTCAGCACAGAAAGACCCCATGCCCGGGATTTGAACTCGGGACTTTCTTGTTGTGAGGCGATCCACTACACCACTGCACCGCCAAACAGAAGGGCAGAAAAAGGGGTAGAAATAGAATTGGGCCAAATTCTATTCACCAGAATTAACCAAAGTTAGTTGTTTTTATTTGAATGTTTTCCAAAATGGTTAATACCATCTCTCTCAATCTGCTTGGGCATTTTCATTCAGATTGGACTTTAAGACTAATTGAAAACATTGCTCCATGTAACTGAGACTTATGACTCGTTATTATATAACCTTTAGTATAGAGAATTTAGTAAAGTTTAACTTTTCATCTAAAACTGTCTCTAACTGTGATCTCTTTGCATTTATTTATTTTTCCTAATGGACTATAATTTATAAGATGATTAGAGTAATGTGGCGACACTTTGCCCAGTCTAATAAAACATGTTAAATTTGTCATGTCATAATAGTACTAGCATAGCCCCAGAAAATAACAGGAATTTATTTGTTCCCCAATCATACATTTTGACATAACTTAAACACTCTTGGTCTCTTTTATTTCTCTCTCTCTCTCTCTCTGCACCAACACACTGTACGCAGACGTGCGCTAATTTATCTTCCTCGACCTCTTTCAAATACACAAGAACATCCAGTCGATTCATCCCCTGCATTCGCTTGGCATCTGGAGGGTTCATTTATTTGTGACTAAGATGGGATCAAGTGCCTTTTGTATATTTTATGATAACCCGCCTCTCTGAAAGCACCAACGTACTGCCAGATTTGTAAATACAAGGTTAGATAAGTACCACCTGTACTTATTATAATGTTTATATTGTTTCTGTTGTTTTTCTTTTGTCTCATAATTTTAGCATCAATTCACCTTCTTTTGGAAAGTCATTGATGGCATAAATAAAACCAAATCATTAACCTCAGTTGTTGATGAAAGGATGTGTATATTCAACAAAGCAGCAATAGCATTAAATTGTCTTTAAATATCATAGTTAATTAGGACGTCTATGACATTTGGCAGATGTCCTTATCTAGAGCGACTTAAATGTATTTATTTTATGCAACTGAGCAAATAGGGATTAAGGGCCTTGAAAACTGGCAACTTGGTTGTGCTGGAAATCCAGCCCTGATCTTCCAACTATCTTCACCCGTGCACTACTACTTCCCCCTTATTGGGGTCAGAGTGTGAGGTGAACCATGATTTTAGTCCTGAAATGCAGAGCAACCCTTATGGCTTCTTAAGTTTGAGGGTTTAAGCTTTGTTCACCCTGAAGAATAACTACCAGTGCACACTGATTTAGGGTTCCCCTTGTTTTTAAGGTGGCTTGTATTAAGTAGGTGGAGAGTAACAAATCTATAACCTAAACACTTTTGAAATCAAGAAATAGTATGTTGGCCTTGTTTCAGAATTACATGCTTGGCTGTTCTCACAGTGACGCATGATGGTGGTAGCATCATGCTGAGTTATTCCGTCTTTACTCTGGGAGACCCAGATTTTTGGTTTATGGTCAAATAGAGTCGTGATTGTGCCATGTCCTTTCCATTTTTGGATAAAACCTGTTTTATATTTTTACGATTCTGGGCCATGCTTTTTTCAGTTATTCCTTTCTTTTTGTTGTACAATACATACTCTTAGTCACTGCAACATCCCTCTGTTTTAAAGTGGGTGAGAATCGTTTCCTTATTTGTAAAGTCTCTAAAGAAAGAACCTTTAATTAAGAATCATACTAACCAAAACACTGCTAACTACGCTTACCCCCATTATGGTCATTTAAACCTTTTTGAATTAAGACATCACAGTGTATGAGGAGACATTTAGATTTTTGAACTTTAAGTCAGGCTGTGTTAACATGACCAACATAAAAATTAAACTCCTGGAGTGATAAAACAAAGTTATTTCTTTTTTTAAGGGATCAAATACAGATGTGAGTGTAATGGAGAAGGAATTAAAGCCTTGTGTGTGCTGTAGGGTTTTGTTGCTTTTACAATTTGCATTTTATCTGTTTTCTTTTAAGCTTGATGAGAACTGGCAGCTCTTCTGTCTTGAGGACTTCCTTATACTTCCGTAGTAGCTTAAATAAATCCAAAAGTAGAATAAGCCGTCACTGTGGCGTAGTGGTTAGCACGGTGGCCTCACAACAAGAAGGTCCTGGGTTAGCATGTTCTCCCCGCGCTTGTGCGGGTTTCCTCCGGGTACTCCGGTTTCTTCCTACTGTCCCACAGTGGATTAGGTTGATTGGTGACTCCTAATTGCCCATAGGAGTGAATGTGAGTGCCTGTGGTTCTGTCTGTGGCCCTGTGATGGATTGGCGACTTGTCCAGGGTGTACCCCCTGCCTCTCGCTCAATGTGTGCTGGGATAGGATCCAGCAGACCCTGTGACCCCGTGTTCAGGAATGAGCGGGTATAGAAGATGAATAAATTAAATAGAAGAATAGGATGTTTACTCAAGGAACTGTAGTTAACGCTCATTAAAACTCTCAGTTCAGTTTAATCAATAATTATAAATTAAGAGTTGCTAACTAAGCAAGCAAGCCATCTGTAACAAAATGAAATGAACAAAACTGGTGCTGGATACTGACTAAATCTGTTGGTGAGCTCGGAATGAGAAAGAAACAGATTGTATGTCATTCTACTTCTTTCCCACCCCACCTCTAAACAATTTGAATATTTTGTTTGCATTTTTATGACCGTCTTTTCTGCATAATCTTGCCAGCCCACCCCAAATAAACTACGTTGTCAGCAAGTGACCAGTCATCGGACCAGTCGATTCCGATTAACATTTTTAAGTGTATGTGTAACCTGATCCTGGTTTGTTTTTTTTTTTTTTTTTTTTTTTTTTTTGTGGTGTTCTGAGTCATTAACTTAAAGTGCTGCTGGAGCTGACGAAGCTCAGCAATTGTATAGAGTCGCCCCGGCCTGGGGAACAGCAGACTCACGATTTGAGCCTGCACCCAATGACGTGGCTGCTGTGTTGTAGGTTTTGTTAGTCTAATCTTGCAAATCATCAGAGACCTCAGGCAGCCATGATGAATAAAATGAATTGAAAGGTTGAGTTAAAAGCCTGCGTATGGTTTCTGACACAGGTTGTGGTATTTATTTTGCAAAAAATCGAAAATAACAGGGGTATTAATTTTGTATTATAATATTATACAATAATATTTGTAAGTCTATAACATCTCTAGTAACATACTGAATGAAGCTATAATTAACAATTAAATTGTCTTAACGTTCTGTCAAATTTAAGGTTTTTTTTTTTAATCACTGGATCAACTGTGTTTAAATTTAGGAAATAGGGTACCTACAAATATTTAATCAAATAACTGTACAGCACCATGAGCAAAAGTGTTTTTTTTTATACCACAGTAATTTGTTTGAGGTTAGTTTGTATTAATACTTCTATAATAGTAATGAGCAAAAATTCTAATCCCTACAGGTGCTGCAATTATGCTTAAAGTATTTAAATTAGTTTACTTTTAATTGTAATTTTATTTGGCTAATTTTTTAAATCTAAAGTTTATGCATTATTTCCAAAAAAAAAGTTGATGATGGAACAATTTTGTTTTAATGTTTTATTTTTGTTCTTTTTCTCTTGTTTGTATATATTTTACAATTACTTCATTTTAAAAACAAGAAAAAAAAAGAAATGACTTTAAATAAATTCTAATTTTATTTGTGACATACATGATTATACACTGAACAACATATAGTGAAATGTTTCTTTGCATATCCTAGGGGTGGGGCTTAAACCAAGGATTACATTTGTAACAGTAATAATAACTTGAATTTCATTTACTCTTTTGCTGATCATTTAAGTTTGTTAGTTTTAAAATTTTGTGCCTGCAGTCTAATGAAAGTGCTTTATGTGACTTGGCATGTGTCTGGCTATTACACTGGCCTCCCCGCTTGTCCTCTCGATCATTATTCCATCATGTCATTTGCACAATGCTTATTGATTTCAGCAAATGAAGTCTCTGTGTGTGTGTGTGTGTGTGTTTATGGAACTGATAATGAATAAATGAATGAATGGACGATGGAAGCTGATGTGTTGCTTTCATAAGGACAGGTCTGTGTCCCGTAGAGTGAGTTATTTATACTGCAAAATGCTAATAAGCCTTTACAGTCGATAGAGACAAAAACAATCACTATATGTTATACAATGTATAATCATCTATGTGACAAATAAAATTGGAATTTGGAATCTAAATTGCTGCCACTGAAATTAAACTTTCTATGTAAAAAAAATTTAAAAAGGAACGACATGCTGGCATACACTAGGTGTGAGAAATGCTATAAAGACCACTTTCTGACTTCTCGAGGTTCTATTAATAATAATATTATTATTTTAATAAAAGTATCTTCCAGCTATGATGTATGGTTTAGAGACAGTGGCACTGAAAAAAAGAGACAGGTGGCAGAGCTGGAAGTAGCGGAATTAAAGATGTTGAGGTTTT
>JAOTQW010000002.1:509048-529915 GCA_026260075.1 Sisor rabdophorus | reverse complement strand
GACCCCCATGACCCCGGATTCGGGAATAAGCGGGTAAAGAAGATGAAATGAAATTTAAAAAGTGAACACTTTTGTCTTCTGACTTGACGAACGAGAGAAGGGTGGGTGGGAAGGAGGTTATTGCATGGAGAGACATCCAATAACAAGATGGCTGCCCCATAACTGCTCAGATGCACCCATGTCAAATAATCAAATGCCAGGAAATTTTTTTAAAAGTTTGTCTATTGGACCATGTTAGTTTTTCAAAAATGATTTTGTGAATTAAACTGCATTATGTATATTTTTGCTTTTGACCTTTTTTTTCCTTTTGTAGGTTCTAAGCGATTGCAGCGCCGTTTTGACCGTCCTTGGACCCTGGTGTGCAGACAAAGCTGCTGGAATCATGGTGAGAGAGCTGCAGAAGTACATCAAACATGAGCAGGCGGAGTTAAACCGCAAGTTCTTGCTCTTTGCTGACACAGTTCTGAGGAAACTGCACGCACTCTGTGAGGAGCACTTCTCCCCAGCGTCACTCGACCTTAAGTTCGTCACCCCCAAAGTCATTAAGCTGCTCGAAATCCTTCGCGAATATAAACCGTTTGAGAGGCAGCAGTTTGAAAGTGTCGAGTGGTACAACAACCGCAATCAGGACAACTACGTCTCATGGAGCGACTCTGAAGATGAAGATGAGGACGAGGAGGCTGATGTAAAGGAAAAGGCAGAGACCAACTTTCCTTCGCCCTTCACAAACATTCTCTGCGGCATCATATTTGTGGAAAGGCGGTACACAGCGGTCGTTTTAAATAGGTTTGTGTTATTATTTTAAAATATTACACTGTTTCATGTTTGTTTTATAAATAATGAAAAAATGCGCCTTAAATATATTTCAAACGTTTCGTTAACATACTGAGAAGCGTTTTTAAATTTTTTTTTTATTTAAAACTAAATAATTATTTGAAGCCCACTGATTAATTAGTGAAAGAGTAAAAGCCATGTCAGACATTTTTTAAAAGATGAAGATATTAAGTGGTTTCATTTACGGTAGACGGGCGGCGCTGGGTTGATTGGTGATTGTAAATTTCCCCCAGTTCGAGAATAAGCGGGTATAGAAGATGAATGAATGAATGAATGAATTTACGATAGACAAAACTATGCAATTTAACTCGATGCACAAGATTGAATCAGATCAAGCAGCTTATCCCTAAACAGCTAAATAACTAGCAAAAAATTGTATGTAGTGCATTTTTATTCACTTATATTTTTTAATGTGCATCAAAAAAACAGGCTCATTAAGGAGGCGGGAAAACAGGATCCAGAGCTGGCCTACATTAGCAGCAACTTCATCACTGGCCACAGCATTGGCAAGAACCAGGCACGCAACAAGCAGATGGAAGTGGAGTTTAGAAAACAAGAAGAAGTGAGTAGATGTTAAATCTTCATTAAGTTCTCCTTTTTAAACATTTTTGTCAAAATCAGCCAGGCTTAAAAATCTCCCTCCGCATTCCTTTAGGTTCTAAGAAAATTCCGTGCACATGAAACCAACCTGCTTATTGCCACCAGCATTATTGAGGAAGGGGTGGATATCCCAAAGTGCAATCTGGTGGTCCGGTTCGACTTGCCCAACGAGTATCGGTCCTATGTGCAATCTAAAGGCCGGGCACGTGCGCCTGTCTCCAATTACATCATGCTGGCGGACAGCGAGCGCACAAAAGCTTTCGAAGAGGACCTCAAGACTTACAAGGCTATTGAAAAAGTCAGCAGATTGGACGCAATTCCTTGTGTTATGTGGTTTTTTAGTTTTTAAATAATATTTTTTCATTTGTTGTGACTTTAGATTCTTAGAAACAAGTGTTCCAAGTCAGCAGAGTGTAACGAGTATGAGGTGAAGTCCATACTGGACGATGACAACATTGTTCCTCCCTATTCATTGCGGTCAGATGACGGAGGCCCCAAAGTCACTATCAACACTGCTATTGGCCATGTTAACAGGTCAGTACAACTGAATCAAAATGAGAAACATTTTACTCCCACAAAAAAATTCCAACTCAATTTTTATCCCGTCTAAATTACATGATTTAATAGTGATATTGTTTTCCATCTCTAGACTGTTGTTCCCTACAGCTTGATCGCCAAATGTGTACAAATTAATAAAATTTTTCTGAAACTGCTGTTTACAAAACTTTATTTGGCAGATGTCCTTATCCAGAGACACTTACATTTATCTCTTTTATACAACTGAGCAGTCGGGAGTTAAGGGCCTTGCTCAGGGGCCCAGCAGTGGCAAATCCTGATCTTCCAATTAGTCAAACATCTCAACCACTGAGTCACTATTTTCCCAATTTATTATACCTGATAAATGGGTGCTCATGTGCATGTGTAAATGTGTCTTGCAGATATTGCGCAAGACTTCCTAGTGATCCCTTCACTCACCTGGCCCCGAAGTGCAAAACTGTTGAGCTAAAAATGGGTGTGTACCAATCCACACTCTTCCTGCCAATCAACTCACCCCTTAGGGTGCCCATTACTGTAAGTACTATATATTTCTTATTTATTGGGAACCTTTTACTTAGAATGTATGACCTTTTTTCTTTTTAACCCTTGTGTATTTAGGGGCCTGTGATGCCCTGCACAAGACTTGCAGAGAAAGCAGTTGCCCTTCTATGTTGTGAGAAACTACACAAAATAGGTATGCACCTATTATTTAATATCTTTATACAACTTTTTTTGAATTCTCGCCCATCCCCTCTCTTTTGGTCTGTGTCTGACTTTAGGTGAGCTGGATGACCACCTAATGCCAGTGGGAAAGGAGACCGTGAAATATGAAGAGGAGTTGGACTTGCATGATGAAGAGGAAACTACTGTTCCAGGCAGACCAGGGTCCACTAAGAGAAGGCAGTGCTACCCTAAAGCTGTGAGTATGGCAAAAAATTGCTGTAGATCTGAAAAAAATGTTTCAGCTCTAGTTTTATCAATCTGCTGATTTGATTTGTATGCTCGTCCTGCTGTGCATGAATGCATGAAAAACAGGAACATCATGCTGTATTATTATCAAGTTTGATTTTAACGCCACCTGAAATTTTGTAATTGAAGGTGGCCAGCCAAAAGGAAAGAGATGAACTGATAGTGGTAGTGAAGTGGTGTGGTGTGACTGATAATTAAATTAGGGTTTAATTAACTGCAAGGCCCTAAACCCTCAATTGCTGAGTTTTATATATTTCATATATATTTATATATTTAAGTTTTTATATTTGTCGGCAACCAACAAATATATATATTTTTTTGTCAAGAAGTTATTTCATTTCGATTTAGTTGTGCATGTGTTTTGTGTTCAGATCCCAGAATGCCTGCGAGGCAGTTACCCTGTGCCAGAGCAGTCTTACTACCTGTATGTTATCGGGATGGTTCTGACCACACCCCTTCCAGACGAGCTCAACTTTCGACGGAGAAAGCTATACCCTCCAGAGGACACCACCAGATGCTTTGGCATTCTCACAGCTAAACCGATACCTCGTGTATGCAAATTTTATAATGACTCCTGTGAAGGCAGCAGTGGTTTAATCCTGTAGCTTTAAAACAAATTATATATTAATTATTTTATTATGACATTTATTATCCATTACAGATTCCTCATTTCCCTGTGTATACCCGCTCTGGCGAAGTGACAATTTCCATAGAGCTGCTAAAGTCTGACTTCACACTAAGTTTGTTGCATCTGGATCTTATCACTCGCCTGCACCAGTACATCTTTTCTCATATTCTCCGCCTTGAGAAACCTGCACTAGAATTCAGGCCCACTGAGGCCGACTCTGCCTATTGCGTTCTACCTCTCAATGTGGGTGAGTGCACCTCCTATCCACACTATTTTTCTTTCCTCCTAGGAATGTGAACATAATATTGGAACAAGGATTGGATAAGACATTTATTATAAATAAAAGATTTTTTTTCATCTTAAAATCAAAACATTAATTTCTTTTTTCGTAGTTGGGGATTCCTGTATTTTGGACATGGACTTTAAGTTTATGCAGGATATTGAAAAATCTGAAGCACGCATTGGCATTCCGAGTACTCAGTACACGAAGCAGAACCCTTTTACTTTTAGACTAGAGGACTACCAAGATGCTGTCATCATTCCAAGGTAGAAAAATAATAATAATAATTTTATTTATTTTTTTAAATTAAAAAAGCTTTTAGTCAGCTATAGAAACATAATGTCTAACAAGTGACATCTTTCATTCTCAAACTAGCGAACTGACAGGCCAGAACTAATTTACTGATTCTGGTCACTTGTTGCTAACAAAAAAAAATGTTTTCACTTTTTCTCTTTCACTTTACTTTCTGTCTATCTGCTATTGTCTAACAACAGCTGGACAAAAATCAGACAGAACAGCCTAACCACCTTTCCTTGACTATACTATAAACATGCAACTTGTTAATTCTATAATTATACATTTTCAACTTTTTTCAGGTACCGAAATTTCGACCAGCCTCACCGCTTCTATGTAGCGGATGTGTACACTGACCTCACGCCTCTCAGTAAATTCCCCTCACCGGAGTATGAGACGTTTGCAGAGTACTACAAAACCAAGTACAACCTGGATCTGTCTAATGTTAACCAGCCACTTCTAGACGTGGACCACACATCATCCAGGTAACATCTCGCATGATTAAAAAATAGGGACATTTGATTGCAATAAACTTTATTGTGCTTTTTCAAATTTGTTTCTCAGACTGAATCTCTTAACCCCCCGGCATCTGAATCAAAAAGGCAAAGCACTCCCTCTAAGCAGTGCGGAGAAGAGAAAAGCCAAGTGGGAGAGTCTGCAAAACAAACAGGTGTCCATATATAAACAAAATAGGTGGTTAAGTGGTATCACATTATTATGTGTCTTTATTATTTATGCAGATTAATATACAATTTCTTCAGATTTTAGTTCCTGAACTGTGTGCCATACACCCAATACCTGCTTCGCTGTGGAGAAAAGCTGTTTGCCTTCCCAGCATCCTCTACAGGCTGCACTGCCTCCTGACTGCAGAGGAGCTTCGGGCTCAGACGGCCATAGATGCAGGCGTGGGGGCTCAGAGCCTTCCACCTGGCTTTAGGTCAGTCCAACACCTGTACTGGACTTAGCACGGCGATTAATACATAAGCGTTCAAGGAAGGTTAAAATGTCCCTGTTAAAAAATGGCACAAATCCTTTTATATTATTCATTGAGTTTGTTGTACGAGTATTAAGAACTTTAGTGTGTTTGCGTGTGTTGTTGGCTCTGATGTTGCACCAGTGAGGTCTTTTGGCATTTTAAAAAAAAAGAAATGAAATTTACATACTAGTTTCTTTGCTGCTTCAATCATCATTATAATAAGTCGTACTGGAATCAGGACACTAAGTTACAGGATTAAGCAGTTTATTGATTTTCTGCAGGTATTCCAACCTGGATTTTGGATGGAAGAAATCCATCGATAGCAAGTCATTTATTTCCTGTCCCAGCACTTGCACAGAGGACGATGAGGATGACAACGTTGATGGTGACGACGATCACCGCAAGCCTGTTGCAAGCTCTGTAGCCCTGGACCACAGTGCCTCTGAAGACCGCTGCAGCGACTTATCCCAGCTCAGAGAGAGCACAGTCGCGCAGGACAACTGCAACATGCCAGATATGAATCTAGAGATATGTTCACATCAAGCTCAGCTAACGGAAGAACACAGGAGCATGTGTAAATGCTTCAGGAACCTCAGCAATTGCCATGACATTTGCCTAAACTGCCAGCTAGCGAGTAACGTATCGAAACAAACCACTACCTCAGTTCCAAGCGGGGAGCGCCAGGATGGCCATGAATGTAACCTAGATGAGAAATCTGATGTCCTCGATGCACGCGTGCAGAAACCTACCTCAGAACGTTGGTTCGCCTGCGGAACGCCAACCAGCACCAAAGCACCTCCGTCGTTTTTAGGACCGGAGACATCAGTGTTGGTGCTACCCGGGGACTGTGTGAAAACCCTAGGCCCGAATCCAGGTCTCATCCTGCAGGCCCTGACCCTCTCCAACGCCAGCGATGGCTTCAATCTGGAGCGCTTGGAAATGCTAGGCGACTCTTTTCTCAAACACGCCATCACCACCTATCTGTTTTGCACTTATCCCGATGCTCACGAAGGACGGCTCTCGTACATGAGGAGCAAAAAGGTGGGTTTCCTGCAAGTCATGAGATTCGGTACTCACAATTACTGACTTTTCTTTACTGTTCTATGATGGGTTGAAAGCTTCACATGTAGTTATTAACATCAGGTAGTGGAATTAGAGAACGCCCCCCCCCCCCACCTATTATACATAATTTTATTTGAAAAGAAGACTTGCGCTACAGCCAAAAATAAAACATTTCAGCCAATACTAGATGTTAAATTTTTTTCATTAAATTTTTTTTATTAATGAACGTTCAGAGTACAAAACAAATGTGAAACTGCCGTCTCTTCCCCTTACAGACTTCTTTCATAATAGTTAAACCTCATTGTATAAATAATGTTTTTAAAATTTGTGATTAACTGTCCCAATTACAAACCTGTGCTTTTATTCTAAAAGGAAGAATTTGTTTGCTTTAAAAAATCTGATTATGTAATGTAAAAACAGTTTTCGCTCCTTTTTTCAGGTCAGTAACTGTAACCTGTATCGCCTGGGGAAGAAGAAGGGTCTTCCGAGTCGGATGGTAGTGTCTATCTTCGATCCGCCTGTGAACTGGCTTCCTCCAGGCTACACAGTGAACCAGGACAAGAGCACCACTGACAAGTGGGACTCGGATGAGGTCGGTCTCACTGTTTGTTTTGCGCTGCATGCTTCGCTTAACTTTGTATCAATATGCATCTTCATGCGCAATTTCCCTTTTGGTTTCATGGGTCTGCTTTGGGCTATTAAGAACAGCTTGGCTTTATTTATGTGGTGGAATTTATTTGCCTGCCACCAGGGGGTGCATTTCTGCCCTCAGATGCCTTTCAATGGCAGAATTTCTTTCCCCTTTTCTGGCTAGTAGATCAGGCAGATCTAGAAAGATATGTAATATGCAGTTAACTATGCATCTTTTATAACATGCTGCATAGAGCAAAATTGCGTGAGTGTTCGATACTTTCTTTGCAGAAAAGACGTAGGATTAACACCATTTTAAGAGAAAGTGACTGAGTTCTGATTTAATAAGTTTTAAAATTAAAATGTTACTCTATTGTTAATCTTTAAACATGTGTTTTTAATCAGCATGATTTTTAAAAAGTAAGAGAAGAAAAATGCATTTATCAGAGATCAGTAGGAAAATGTCAAACATTCACCCACGCTTTTGGGCGTTTGGAGCTGGCTTGTGTGTTTTGGGTTTCGCCATGCGGTTTAGCTGCTCATGTGTCGGCTCAAAATTCTGCCGGTTTTGCCCGAAGCTGACTCATTCTTAGCATTAACTCTCCATATTATTACAGTATTAGATGTCAGGACTGGTAATGTTTTAATGAATATTCATCAGAATCTTTCCCACATGGTCAACTTTATAACGCACTAATGCTATAACGATGATCTTCAGGATGCACGTCAGGTCTTGGGTTGTGATTGAGCACATCACTCAGCAAACAGGGCAGCCAAACTCTGCATGTGCATTTAAAACCCTCCAGGGTTTATTTAACGCTAAATATAATCATTGAAAATCCCAGACTCTGTAAATATTGTTGTTCAGCACAGTTTTGTTGGCCTGTTTAAAAGGTTATTCCACTCAGCGACTTCAATTTTCCAAAAATTACCCCTTTTTCTTGTTTGTTTTTGCGTAAATCCGCTTTTAGGCAAAAGAAGACCTGGCTAACGGAAAGGCCACCAAGGAGGACGATGTAGACGAGGATGAGGACCTGATGTGGAATGAGCCCAAGGATGACGTAAACGTCGAGGATGACTTGGAGTATTACAACGAGCACATTAGGTTCATCGACACAATGCTAATCGGCTCTGGCGCCTTCGGGAAGAAGTTCCCACTTGGCGTATTCCCTTCTGAATCTAGCTGCGATTGGAAGGCACAAAAAAAGGCCATGTTCTGTTCTGACGTTGGCCACGATGACTTTGACTACAGTTCTTGGGACGCCATGTGCTACCTGGACCCAAGCAAGGCAGCTGAAGAGGACGAGTTTGTAGTGGGATTCTGGAACCCGGCCGAAGAAAACTGTGGAGCTCAAACAGCCAAGCAGTGTATCTCGTACGACCTGCACACGGAGCAGTGCATTGCAGATAAGAGCATCGCCGACTGTGTGGAGGCACTACTTGGATGCTACCTGACCAGCTGTGGAGAGAGAGCTGCCCAGATGTTCCTCTGTTCACTTGGTCTAAAGGTGCTGCCGGTGAAGAAGAGGATAAAGAAAAAAATAAATAATGAAGGCGAAGCCGTCAACCAAAAAAGCAACGAAGACGTCAATTACGGCTGGCTACAGATTCCAGCACGCTGCATGTTTGAGCACCCCGACGCCCAGCGCACTCTTGACCACTTGATCTCTGGTTTTGAGAACTTTGAGAAAAAAATCAATTACGTGTTTAAAAACAAGGCCTACCTCCTGCAGGCCTTCACACATGCCTCATACCATTATAACACAATTACAGGTGGGTGTCAAAAAATGTAAGACCAAACATAGTTTATGTATGAGGTGAGCATCAAAAAATAAGCAAATTTTAAATGAATGATGACCCCTAATACACACTATTGGCAAAAAGTTTGTGGTCCTCTGACCATCAGATCCATATTTTTTTTTCCTCCAAACTGTTGCAACAAATATATTCTTGAGCACATCATTATCCAGAATGTTTCTGTATGTTCTAACAGTACATTATTCTTTCACTGGAACTTAGAGACTCCAACACTGTTTCAGCATAATGATGAACCTGAGCACAAAGCCACAAATCATGTTATTATAAAACTGGAAAAAACACTAGTGTTCAGCACAAAGTCCTGGTCTTAACACCACTGAACACTAAAACTTTAGGATGAACTGGAATGCCAATTGCATCCTGGAACCTCCTAATGCGACGTTATTGTCTGTTCTCACTAATACTGTTGGAGCTGAATGCAAAGATATCTCACATTTTTCACATTGGTATGGACAGGCTTTCTGTGGAGTGGAGCCTAATTAAATATTAGATTGGGAATAAATCTGTTATAAGATGTTTAAAATTGGATGTGTTTGTGATGCTTAGCCGTTCAACATTTGGCAATCTAGTATATTAAGAGGTACAAAAAGAGTACTTAAAATCTAAGTACTCTATTTGATCCAATCAAATAAGTAAAAATAAAGCAGTAAAGTGAGCATGGACAATTAACTCTTGCAAGCCCGTGCGAAAACAGCAAAAAATAACCAAGCCTTACAAATAACCCCAGCATCCAGCAGAGGTGTTGTTATTGGGCAGTACTATGAAAAAAATTAAATGGGTGCACCCCAACAACAAATGCTATCAGAAACCTTTTTTTTTCAATACCTTCTTGTATATATATATATATATATATATATATATATTATAAAAATGAAAGCTGTAAAATCAGAGGCATAGGATACACACCTAAATAAATATGCTCTAAGTTGGATTGACTTGATTGATTTTTTTTTTTTGTACATATAATATTGCAAATTATCATTCGTCCTTTCATAAGTTTTATGTGGCATTTTTTTTCCTGTCCTTCTCTTTTGTCCAGATTGCTACCAGCGGTTGGAATTTCTGGGTGACGCCATTTTAGACTACCTCATAACAAAGCACCTTTACGAAGACCCTCGGCAGCACTCGCCTGGCGTCTTGACTGATCTGCGTTCTGCACTTGTCAATAACACCATATTTGCGTCACTTGCCGTCAAATACGACTACCACAAGTACTTCAAAGCCATCTCTCCAGAGCTGTTCCAGGTGATCGACGATTTTGTGCAATTTCAACTGGAAAAAAACGAAATGCAAGGAATGGACTCAGAGGTTAGTAGCTTTGAGAATTTTTGTGGATCTGTTTTATGTGGTTTTGCGATTCTTTGCAAACACAATTGTACACATGCACACTAATTAGCTAAAATGGTATTTCCACAGATGTGTGGAATACACAACATTTAAAAATTTTATCATTCTGGAGGTTCGGGATAAATTTGGTGTATATATTTTTTTATTTTTTCTTTTCAAAAAGTAAATACATTCAAATATCAGGACGTCTAAATTTTCAAAAAAGAAAACAAATACATACAGCTATCAAGTGAGGCACAGAATGCTGTGCTCATAACCCAAATTTAAGCTTGCAACTCAAACCAAAAAATCAGCAGACACAACTCATATTTTCGAAAACTTGTTAATTAGGACTCCTGTAAAGCAAGATACCTCTGTTCCTTTTTTTGCTTTTTTTTCTTTACAGCAATTTATGTACAATAAAAGAAGGGAAGCAGTTTGACTATTGACCACAAAAAGTTACCTTAAGAAAAATCTGGCTTTAGGGGTTTAATATAATCATCAATCCATGTGTTCCAATTTTTAGTAAAAAGGCATTCATAATTGGCATCCTGAATTCTTTAAGTTAATATAGCTGTGTATTTATTTATCTCGGCATGTTTGAACAGTTCCAATTTATTCCTTGTCCAAGTGCCCATGAGAACCCATGTCCACTGAGTTGAAGCTCCTACAATGTTATCATTAGAACAGGCTTACGATTGTTGTTGGTGAAGTCTTTGAATGCTGTATGATACTCTGGGCACGATCTGCTTTATAACATTTGGGTGTAGCACTCGTGCCTTTGTTCATTTTGGTATGAGACTGGGCAGTGTTGAAATTGTTTAGAAATGATTCAACGAGAACCATCTAGCATTTTGATTTCCTGGATATAAATCCCCTCAAGTGTCTGTAAAAAAATACTGGACAGTCAGGCCTAATCTTAGATCCCATGGCTGAACATGGAACACTGCTGCTAATATCTCTGTGCCTGATGTCTTGTTGAGTCAAAACGATAGGTGAATGAATTGTGTATATACATTGATTTAGGTATGTACTACTGCTACACTGAGAATGCCCATAATTTTCTTACCTTTTTCAGTTTGAAATGGTACCAAACTGTGATATTCTCCTGTTTGTTTCTTCTTAAAAAATGCCAACTCCTTGCATCTCCTACTGGTGTGTGGATAACATAAGTGCATTGTGTCACCAAAAACATGCACTGTGCTTGACATGAGCTTTAAAATTAACTCAAAGGAAGGCAGAGGAAGTCGCCTCGATAATTTTTTGTAAGGGAGTTAAATAGTGGTGCAACGGATCACCAAACTTAAGGTTTGGATCAACTCATGGTTTTTGAGTCACAGATCAGATCATTTTTCAGATCTGCAAAAAATCTTGCATCAAATATCGTTGATCTTATTTTAACAAAAATTTACCATTGTTAGAAGCTATAGCACCTATAATTAAAGAAAATAAATGTATTGTGTGTGTGTGTGTGTTTGTGGGGCAAAAAAGTATTTAGTCAGCCACCAACTGTGCAAGTCAAAAAGATAGGAGTAATTTTCATATTTCGTATCAAAAAAGAAAAAATTATCCCGCAAATCAATGTCTGATTTTTAAATAATTTATTTGCAAATTGTGGTGGAAAATAACTATTTGGTCAATTAACAAAAGTTCATTTTAATACTTTGTTATATGCCCTTTGTTGCCAATAGCAGTGGTCAAACGTTTTCTGTAAGTCTTTTTGCACTTGCTGGTATTTTGGCACATTCCTCCATGTAATGCCCTTGCTGATGGAAGGAGGTTTTTTATCAAAATCTGATGATACATGGCCTCATTCATTCGTTTCTTAACATGGATCAGTCGTCCTGGTTCCTTTGCAGAAAAACAGCCCCAAAGCATGATGTTTTCACCTCCGTGCTTCACGATAGGTATAGTGTTCTTTGGATGCAACTCAGCATTCTTTCTTCTCAACACAAACGTACAGTTTTTACTAAAAAGTCCTTTTTTGGTTTCATCTGACCATTCTTCTCTAGCAAACTTCAGACAGGCCTGGACATGTACTGGCTTAAGCAGGGGAACACGTATGGCACTCTACACCCTGGTGGCGTAGTGTGTTACTGATAGTAGCCTTTGTTGCTTTAGTCCCAGCTCTCTGTACACGTGTGTGTGGAGTGTGTAGGTACACGTGTGTGTGCGCAAGTACACGTGTGTTTGTGTGTAAGTACACTTATATGTCTGGGTGTGTGTTTGTGTGTATATGTATACATACATACTTGCACACATGCATGTATGTAAATATTATCTCCTGTGAGCTAAACCGCAGCTTATCATCTTTACAGATCATAGATGAACTGTGATCCATCGCATCACTACAGTTACTTAAGGAATTTTTCAGTCTTTCGTTGTATGTGATTTTCCAATTAAGTTCAAGCACATTGTTTTAAAATTATATTTTATAACAAATTATTAATTCATTCAAAGAGGTTTAAAGCCTTTTTGCCACAATTTTTAGTTTTTACTTTTATCAATAGCCGTCATCATTGATCAACTAGTTAAGTAGCTATGTTACTCAAACTGGTTTGAGTAATAATTATTCTTAATGAGTGCAGAGAACCGTAGTTCTTGCTGACTTGCGTTATTATTGATACGGTACCTATACTCCACCATATACTCCACCAGAGTTATTTCATTTTATCAGCACACAGTGTGTAGATTGTTCTGAACTGTGTCATGTGTGATGAATATATTCCTACAAGATCCGTCTATTATGTCATAGTGACATTGGTAGTATGACACATTTTATTAGCTTTTAAAAATGTATTTATTTATTTTTTGGGAAAATGTAGTTTAATTGAATATTTAAAAATGGTTATTTTGGCACTGACCGCAGCCTTGTTTCACTGGAAAGCGTTTGATTGCCTAGGGACAACATTGGATACTGTATGAGGAGAAGCAAATTCATTAAAATAAATAATGTTTCCCCTTAATTACCACGCCGAATAACATCGTCTCCAGTCAAACTCCAAAGCACAACAGGCAGGGCTGTTGTTAAGTTCGAAGGTAAATATCATTGAGCACAGATCATGTTTTTGGCCCTTTATGGACAACCAATTTTAAACTTGAGTGCTTTATTTATTGGGTGAAAGATGTAAAAAATGTACCCTACCTTATATTCTGTTCTATCTTGCTACATAGACCGTTTTCATCTATTTGTTGGGTTCAATTAATTTAAAATGAGTCTGTGAGTATATGTAGTTTCGCTCCTGTGAGAAAACCCTGGCACGAATAGGGGAAAAAAAACGCAATCACTTTTCTGTCTTTCAGCTGCGCCGATCTGAAGAAGACGAAGAGAAAGAGGAGGATATTGAGGTCCCCAAAGCAATGGGGGACATTTTTGAATCACTAGCCGGAGCAATTTACATGGATAGCGAGATGTCACTCGAGACTGTTTGGCAAGTGTATTATCCAATGATGAGGCCGCTGATAGGTGAGGACGAGACACGAATAGTCCACGAATCACTTTTGCATTCTGTACAGCCTGATAGTTGTTCTGCTCCTGTGGCGAGGGCCTTAAACGTTATATTTCCAATGTACTGATTTGTACTTATGATGTGTTTATATTGAAAATGTCAGGCTTTTGTTTGGGTTTGTTTTGCAGAGAAATTCTCCGCCAACGTCCCACGCTCGCCTGTGAGAGAGCTACTGGAGATGGAACCCGAGACTGCGAAATTCAGGTCCAACAGTTTATTAATCCTCTATGAATATAGAAGTCGAAGTTGAGATTCATTAAAAATCTACTAGATTTTTTTCTACTAGATTTATAGAAAAGTTTCAAAATGGTGTGATGTGGGATGGGTTTGAGTTAAGGATTTAGGTGCAGTGGAGGGCCTTGTTTAGAAATTAGTGTTGAGGTTAGTGGCAGGGTCATGGTAAATGTAGTCTTGCAGAGCTGGAAATTCTGATGGCAAAAGCATGGGAAACTTTGGCAGCTTTTAATGGTTAATACCTTGTTAAGCTAAAGTTTGTGTGGGCTGTTGAATTTGGTGTATGCTATGTGTGGGGACTAGACATACCTAGAGTACAAGTTAAATCTGTTAGCTCAGATGTTCAGAATATTGAGGGTGTAATTCCCTGATACCTGGGTTTAAACTTTAATCTCCCAATTACCCTTACAGTTTGAGTCACCAACTAGATGGGTTGAGCAATATTTCTAGGTTATCGTTATTGATTTAAATGCATCTGTTTTTCTCTCTATTTCTCTCTTTCTCCTTCTCTGTTGTAGTCCTGCTGAGAGGACATATGACGGGAAGGTTCGTGTAACTGTGGAAGTAGTGGGTAAAGGAAAGTTTAAAGGAGTAGGTCGAAGCTATCGCATAGCTAAATCGGCAGCGGCACGACGAGCCCTGCGCAGCCTCAAAGCCAATCAACCTCAGGTCCAGAACAACTGAGAAACACATTCGCACAGAAGAAAGGACACACAATGGCCGTAGCTTATTTGATGGCCATCTTCATTGTGTTTCCTCCATCAGGAGAATCTACCCTCAACAAACGCAGAGGACTTCAAACTGAATTTTTGGGTTTCTTTATTTTTTATTTGAATTTTTTTTTTATTTATTACAATTTTTTTTTTTTTTTTTTTTTTTGCGCAAACACAATCTCTCGTTTTCCACAGCGCGGTTCGATCGTAAGACTGCTTGTTTCTGCAAGTGTTATAGGTCAGGTGTCTGCTTTTTTTGCATTATTATTATTGTTGCTGCATTCATCAGCTCCTGCTTTAGAGATGTATTTGACTGTATGTAGCTACATTTCAATGAGAAACGCTCAACTCCTTAGCTTGTGCAGTAATGCCAGCTTTGAAAATGCTTTAATGGCGTGAAAGAACCAGAGGCAAGTGTGTTTGTGCCGTTTCTCAGTCTTCAAATCGCGGTTTATCTTCTTTGCACTTGTTTTCTTGTTTTGCTGAATCGAAAAACATTTCGTTGGATCATTGGCACGAGATTTATAAAGCGTAGCGTTGTAGAAAATACACTCCTTTAACATTCCCATGGAACCAATGAGGTAACCTGCTCATGTTTTTATAGCCAGATGGATTCTATGAAATATTATTCACAGAGCTACCAATATCATAATCCATTACCTACAGAAAAGAATTTTTAGTGTTTATTGCCATGTCAGATTTCATGAATAATGTTGCTTTGGTCAGACGGTCATTACATTAACCTCACATCTCTCCACCAACCTTCTTTAAGATTTAATTTAAAAAAATTATAATAACAGGAAAATATACTGCAGATATATAGATGTATATAACGGGAATAAAAAATTATCTTCCTGTAAGACACTGCACCTTTATGATATTACCATCATCATAATCATCTTCACCTCACCAAAGTCAGTTGCACTGCGACATGAGGCTGGGTCAGTGAACTTGATCCATCGTGACTTTGCTCGCTATGTAAAAATAAAATAAACCAGCTTGTAGTTTTTTGCTCCTCGTCACAAGTGTATGTCATGATAGGCATTTTTACTCGAATACCTCAGCCTGCGTTTTCTTTTTCTTTTCTCTTTTTTGGTGCTGTTTTATTATTGTTATTGTTGCTAAGCTTGAATTTCTCTTTTTTTTGCACTGTAACTATAATACCTCTTTATTTGAAGCAAATTGTGGGTTTTGCTCATCCTGTTTTTGCAACCAATCAGTTATACCTGTCAGCTTTATCTATTTGCTTTTGCCTTTTTTTGGCAGAAATTTCCCCCTTCCTGCTCCCATTTTTTCCCCCCTAATTGGACAAACTTTTACAGCACTATAAGCTTAAGCTCAGTGTCTCCGTTAATTAAAGCAGCGGAAAGGGTTGCTTAACACTTGTGGAAATCAACAGATTGCACTCGAATCAACTTCCTACTTACACCATGTTTGAATCCCTTCCTGGTCATTGAAGTATTCACTTACTTAATGGTGAAGAGGAAAACAAAGTAATAATTTGTCTAAAGCCTAGAAATTAAGCTGTAATTAGTTGTTGCAGTGAATTCTTCAAGCTCACCTGACCGAGTGAATTCTTTTTGGTACATCCTGTTCTTCGCACTTCCCCCCCCCCCCCCCGGTTCTTTTTTTATTAATTTTTTTTTTGCTTCATGTGAAAGTGAAATCTCGCAGGTGAATACTACCTCACAAAATCCAGTGTGATTTTTTTTTTTTTGGTTAAATGTCAATGGAGCTTTCAATCATTTTGACGAGAATGAGGAGAGTTCTGTTCCTCTACTCTCTTCTGTGCACCTTAAAAAACACGCACTACAGTTTGCACTAGACACCATCTTAAGAAAATTAATTTTTTAATGCCCATCAGTGGTGCCTTTTCTCCTTTCTAGCATACCGATGTTACCATCTTCGACTTATTGTAGCAAACAGGTGCCGTGTGTTAGGGATTACTGCCTAGCTTAAGCTAACTCTCCACTGTGTGCAATCTTTTCCGCTAGCAAGAGTTCAGCGACCCTGCATGCCGCTGGGGGTACAGCACCAGGTTTTTTGGGGGGGGTTTCTTTCTTTTTTTTTTTTTTTTTTGTTAAGATTATTATTAATAATTTTTTTTATTGCCAAAGGCGGTCAGACGAAAGCGCCAGTGTCTAATAAATAGGTAGTGGAAGTCTGCGGAAAAGCACGCCTTTGACTGTTTGCACAGAACGGGTTGGTTAAAAAGTTAAAATAATTTCTAGTTCTTTTGTTTGGCAAATGCTTTATATATATACAGATTTTCCAGAGGAAAAAGCAGGAAGGTACTTTGTACGTCTCTGTAACCTTATGAAAAAGATGAGGAAAAAAATACACGAGAAATTTTATAGCAGCTATAACCTATATATATATATATATATGATGACAGGAGCTAGCTGGTTTTGTGGATGTTTCAAGTTATTGTAATTAATTGTAGTTTGATAAAGTATAATTAACAGTGTTTATTAACTAGCAAAATACTTTTAAAGGAAAAAAGATTTAGGACGTTATTGGGAGAAAAACCAACCTCTATAGTATGTAAAATGCCAAAACCTTCTACATCATCTTGGCTATGTGAGTTATGTCACTATACACTTTCTTGTCATTAGAATTTTTCACTTTTAGCTATATATATATATATATATATAATTTTTTTTCCCCCAAAGTTCTTCTGTGCGCAATGTGAAATGGTTTATACGGTGTCATACCCACTTTGATGACAACATCCCAGCTAGCGATTCAGCACTCGAGCTACATTTGCTCCCACTGCATAGAAAATGATGCAAGTGTTCTATAAACTAAATGCTTTATATTTTTTTTTTTGTCTTTGTCGGAATTTGGGGTTTTGACGTCGGGTAATTTTGTATTGAATTACAGACTACGTTTTGTTTTTCTTCCAGGCTCAAAGTTTTCTTCCTTTTTTTTTTCTTTTCTTTTTTCTAATCATTTTTGTTTTCTTCTTTTGTACATGTAGCACAAATGAGCATTGCACTTGGTCGCCATACTTTACCTCATGTCATAAAGGAAAAAAAATCTGTATACGATATACCATTACATAAAAATTAATTGTGGTTTTAGCCTTGGCTGCTGTACCACTGCTGGTGTTTTTGCAATTCTATGTAAAAATAATACAGAGAAAAAAGTGGTCATTTAAAAATTCAACATACAATGTGTCTGCAGAATATTATCATAGAACGTACACTGCAGAAAATAAAATAGTGAATTTCCAAATCTGGGACTAAATGTACCTGTGTCGACCCTCATGTCCTGCCTTAATGTAATTATCGTCAAGGTTAAGTTGTAAAGAGGCTGATTCCTGCGAAAGGCATGTCTCGCATTAAGTTTAGCCTTCCCTTTCCGGTTAGCTAGATTTAATTTAGCTCCAGTTCACATAGTGCATGTCTGTTAACCAGAGCTTCGTTTTCATTATATACCTCTTATGTAATGTTGCAGCCCTGAAATCTGTGAAAAATGGGCTTAAATTAGCAGTTTCAGTATTTTATGCTATTTTTTATTTTTTGTTGTCCTTAAAAACTTTAATCAAATGCACTCGTACCAGCATTGAGTTGGCGCTGGGTTGTGATAATTGTTGTGAACCTTTCTTGAATGGTTTTACTCAGAGATGATCCAGACCATCTTGATCTGAAGCGAAGGTTTGTTTTTGTAAATTTTTTTCCCCTTTAATGTAGTGTTAACTAAATCTTTATACTGTAAAAGTGCTGCAGTGGTTTAGGACCTGTACCTTACGGATCTCAAACATCTTTAATACTTTTCCCCCTTTAAAAAATGTAGTTAATTGTATCTACAATAAAGTTATGTTATGGTTGTCCAGTTCTTGTCTCTGTTTGTATAGATAATTGTGGGTGGCAAAATTGTAATACAAATTTAATTACTAAATTTTGTTTGTTTAAAATGTGTTATCTTTAAAATTAATTCCCTGCTAAGTTGTTAAATTTGCCTATTGACAAGAAATGCTCAGTCTATAATTTTAATAGTAGGTTAAAATTAAACATCCAGAAAAAAAATTGTTAAACAGTTTAGAATTAGAATTGATTTTGAAGTAAGTATTGGCAAAACATAAATTGGTACTTGTGGTTGAACCCTTGTTGGCAACGGGAAAGATCAAGTTATTTTAGTTGGCCACCAGGTGTGCACACTTCTCAGGAGGGATTTTGTCCCACTCCAAGGCATTAGGGGTTTAACATGGTCATTTGGCAACTCTGCTTTCCAACTTTATATCAGATGACGGTCTGTAGACTACATAGTCCACTCCAGGACATTAATGTGCTTGATTCCACTCCTTGTCATGGCAAGTAAAGCTGAGATTTGTGTAGAAGTGTAGAATGGCTAACTTTTTGTGTCTTACCTCTTTGGGCTGTTGATTGTGGCACCAAGATGGCAGAAAAAATGGTTAAACAGGTTGATCCCAAAATGTTTTTCAGTGTTTTAGTTGTTTTTCAGTTCATTTGGCCAAGCGGCCAAATATCTGGGTAAATTCGGTCTTTCTGAACAGAAAAATTGGTTTGCGCCTGACTATCGCATCCATGCATGTTATCTGCTGACCCAGTGTAAGGTCTCAGATCTGGGAAGGTATTCCTATGAATTTTGATATTAGTTAATTCTAACGTACCAATTTCAAGGTGTTCCAGTTCATCAGTGTGGTTGAGTCATAGTCCCGACTCTGCAGAAAATGGAAGTTCTTTCAGTCCAAATCATTTAGAACAGCATGTCTTCATGGAGTTCAGGGCCATTATGTTGTAACAGGGTTTGAATCTCTTAGTTCTAGTAAAGGAAATTTCTATTAGCATAGCATGTAGCACCATTTTAGACCATGGTGTACTCCCAATTTTTTGACAGTAGTTGAAAAAGGATACACTGGAAAGTGTGTCCACAGGTGCTTTGTGTGTGTAAAATTGGTGTTTTTTCTCCTTTTTTGACAGTAGTTGAAAAAGAATACACTGGAAAGTGTGTCCACAGGTGCTTTGTGTGTGTAAAATTGGTGGTTTTTTCCCTTCATCTCAGCTCATTTTCACATATTGGTCTGGGGGGTCGGGCTTTGATTCCTAGTAAAAGCAAGCTGCCACTGTATGACCCCTTGAGCAACACCCGTAACCCTGAATTGCTCAGTTGTATGAAAGTGATAAATGTAGGTCCCTCTCAATAAGGATGTGTGCCAAATGCTGCAAAATGTGAAGGAATCCAAGTAATGGATTCTTAAATAATATGAATAAATGTTCTGGTAAGGTGTCCCATTGTGTTTGTCCTTATAGTTACTAATTTCAAAAATACATTGTATCTCTGTCCTAAATTGCTTCCTATGTAAATTCCTGAAACCCTGTCGGTTTGCAACTGGTTCAGCGCATAATATTACTTTTACACATGAACTAAGTACTAGTTACTGAAGAGCTGATCTGAATATAGGTCCCACTCCTATTTCCAGTAGCAACTTTATTTTAAAAACTAACCTCTTGGCCTGATGTATAGTTTGAAATTATGAATGATGTCTATCTGTAGCTCTTTATCACTTACACTGACTATAGCACTTTTCTTGCTGTGGTGCAGAAAAATATGCAGCCATAGATTTTTAGAAATGATGAAATGTCCACATATGTCATAAGTAGAGACATGATTGATATCAGATTTATTGTGCAAAATTCCGTAATAACCAGTTTCGTGGCAGCTTTGGGTCAAGGAGCAGGTTTTAAGGGAGCTATTGTATAAGGCGTGTGAGCGCAGAGTGATGACCTAACTGTTTTTATAACCGAGGCAGAGCGCTGGGTTTGCACTTTTATGGGTGCTCCGAGCCGACAGAGCTGTTTTCATCCGATTTCAAGCGGTGTATGTATGTATGTATGTATACACACAGTTGCACTTTATAGTTTTGCATGTATCCAATTTGGTGCTCGCAATCTGTGTGGCTTTGTCGGCTTTACACCAAGTGGTGGAATCTGAGGTGAGAAATGACCTCATGTCAGCTGCGCAAGCACTCTGGCTCTAACACACCAGTATTTTTTTTTAAAAAAGACACTGATTGATGCAACCCTAAAAGTAGCCATTATGTAAAATTTACCATTTGGAAAAGGAAAATGATTTGCTTGTGATTTATTAAAATTTTTAATGCAGTGAAGTTTGAATTCTGTCATTTCATCCATAATGAATCAGAAGGTCACTGATGCGAGAGCGCACGCAGGTTAATATGTGGCACTGCAGTGATTTGCCAGAGAAGGCTTGAGTGCTGACAGATCTGTTGAAGATGTGTATTACAACAGAATAAAAAAGGTTGTGTGTTTGATGGAGTCAAGAAAAGTAGTAAAGTTTTTCTCAAGTCATTCTTTAGAATTCTTGGCTGCCGGTCAGTAGAGGCCACTAAGAAGTGGTGGAAAGCAGTGGCACATATACATTTACAACATTTGGCAGACACCCTTATCCAGAGTGACTTACAACTGAGCAA
>JAOTQW010000002.1:492565-508948 GCA_026260075.1 Sisor rabdophorus | reverse complement strand
CACAGTGGTGGCTTGGTGGTACTGGGAATCGAACCCTGGTCTTTCTGGTATCAGTTCAAAATCTTAACCACTAGGCCATCTTTCTCCATTTTAACTGCTTGAAATTTTTTTTGGTACATTTTCCTTTAACCAGTTTTAAATATATGCTTATAATATAAACTTTTTGAAAGCATGTGATTTGAGGATCAGCTACCTAACACTTTACTTTTGTTGTTAGAGAATCAATATTGTCTTGAAATTTTAAGCCTTTTTATTGTTTTCCCTCTAGTGGACAACATTAGCATTACAGCATTCTCTGAGCCCCATTGATGCACTGCCTGTCCGAAGGAAAAATAAAGGAACAGCCTGAATTTAACTAAGCATTTGGATAAGAGCCTCCTTTCGAATAATGACCCTAACAAGTTATTAAACCTTAGCTGTTGCAGTGTGTTGCCTTTCTATTTTGAATAAACACCCATGTAGGAAGATTCAAATTACTGACATGCAGCAAACATTATAAGTCCAGATTAAACCTCTTTGAGAGTGATGGGCACATCACGGTAAGAAGAGCGGTGGATGAACTGATACCCCTATCCTGTCTATTTCCTTTCTGATGGTACAGGAACATTCCAAAATGGCAATGGCAGTATTCATCAGGCTCAAATTGTGTAACACTGATTCAGGGAGAGGCAGCAACTTATCCAGGGTGTATCCCTGCCCTTCACCCTATGTGCGCTAGGATAGGTTCCAGCAGACCCTGCAGCCAACTTGATGCATGAATACAAGACAGTCAGACTCTCCCATCATTAAAACAAGATCTTGGTTAAAAATATAAAAAAAATGTTCTCTCACTTAAAAAGATGACAGAGGCCTGTAATTATCATCTTATGATGATCGTGCCATTAATACAGGTAACGAGTGAAGGACAGAGGATCCTCTTACAGAAGACGTTACAGGTCTGTGAGAGTCAGAAATCTTTCTTGTTTGTAGGTGACCAAAATTCTTATGTTTGACTATAAAAATTCAGACAACGTGATTTTCTGGATTAAAAAAAAATATTTTGTTTCTCATAGTTGAGGTATAACTACGATAAATTACAGGCCTCTCATCTTTTTAGGTGGCAGAACTTGCACAATTGGTAGCTGACTAAATCCTTTTTTTACTGTACAATTGCACATACATGCTGTAATCAAGCTAATAAAATTAGTGTGTGTCTTAGGAAAGTACGAGTTTATTCCGATTTTGAATATTCTCGAGTAGGGTGAGGAGTAAGCATCATATGTATGCAATCTATACGTATACTCTATAGAGATATAAAACATAATATGGAATGCAAATGGAGGCCGGCGTGCAGCCCTGGGTTTGAGTGTGGGAATGGGAAGGGCAACAGAGACTTATTACCTGTGTTGACAATGTGCAGGCTTGCGCTGTGTCATTTGAGCCATTTATCCTTTGCGCTGTAAAAACAAAGAGATGACAAATAAATATGCAGTGGAGGGTTTGCCAAAACTCCCCCCCCCCAGCTGACCTCTAGTGCTGTATAAACCACATCTCAATCAGCGCTTGCACAAATCTCCCTTGTCGACCTGCTCCGCATTTAGTTTTATGCCAGGCTTAGGAGACAGTCAGAATTATGCCTAACAGCCATTTCATTTCTCCACCATCATTTTTCTCCTCATTTGTTTTGTCTCCCTTCTTTTTCGTCTTTGCTTGGAGGATTATGTTGTGGTGCAGGCAGCCTATTATAATAGCTCGAAAAGGAATGGGTTATTAATGTTCAGACTTACTGATGGGCCTTCAAGCTGCGTAGAGAGCGTCTGGGCTTCCTCATGCGTAATTGGATCCAGCTCCGTGCACCCTGTGTTCAGGGCAGGCCGTGGAATAACCCCTGTACAGAGGGGGAAGATAGTGATCACACAAACTACCCTACTGCATGTACACTTCGTAATCAGCAATCAGTCCTACCGTCAGTCCATCAGTCAGGGGTTTGGGGTTCTTAATTTAGCAATATGTGGCTAGGTGCATTGACAGCAAAAGGCTTTCTCCAGAGACAATGTGGCTTCTGTGGTCATAGTTGCAGCTTTGCTCTATTAGGTTAGTGCCCAGAACACTAGAAATTCTCATTTATCATGTTTTTTTTCTTTGGAGTTTTTTTATTTCCCCTTTAAACTCCATTGCTGTTTATTTCGGTTCTGCAAATATGCCATTAAATACTTGATTTCTTGGATTATCCACACTGTTGAGTAAAAATATATTTTTTTAGATGTTTGTGTCAAAAATAATAAACTATTCAGTTATATATATAGAAATATAATAGAATAAAATTTTAAAAACAACTTTTTTAATTGCATAGTATGTATTCAATATTTAAATGGAAGCAGTTTGTATTTAAACATAAAATAATTATATAAATTATTATCTAATTCAGTGTATATTAAATAAAATCTTAGAAAGGAAACCAAGTCATGGCACAATGTGCAAAATATTCCTTTTTGCCGTCTCACTGATCGGCTGGTGAAAAAGAACAAGAAATTACCACATTTACATTTTCTAAAAAGTTTTGTCAAACAGTATTTAACATTTTTTTTTCAAATATATTCTTTTCATTCTACAGTGAGCACTTTGGTTCTGGATGGAAAAAATAATAATTATTGACATGATTGTGTTGTTTTACTAAACCTGTTTTTGATAAATGTATATTCTTTAAAATAATTTTACTTAATCACTTAAAATTACACTTAAATGTACACGACCAGTCAAAAGTTAAGCTGGATCTAACTAATTCAAATGGTATCCTAATACTAAAGAAATAAAAATATGATAATAAGGATACATATTATGTATCCATATTATGTATCCATATTATGATAATATGGATACATAATATGGATTTATACCAAATATGGAATTATCACACATAAAATAAGCCAGAATAGCTTTAGTTTTTGCTTTTAACTAGTTATACACACTCTTGACAATCACTTGTCATCTTTGTAAAAGCTGTCAACTAAAATGTTCTCTTCTAAAGGTGTTTAAATAACGTGTTGGAGGCTTTTACACTACTCTGCAGTCCAACTCTTCCAATCCATCTTGGTTGCTGTTGCTTAAAGTGGCGGCTCAATAGATAAGCCGCCACTGCTCAGTTGGTTAGAAAAATGCTAGTCTCTGCCTGAAATGTTTAATGCAGAGGTGCATTTGAAGTGATTGTATTCTGTTGAAAGTCAAAGGATAGCCCCATTGAATGAAATCTAGGTTGATTTAAATGCCAATGCAAAATGGTTTGATGATCCAAATAGTGGGCACGCTTGCCAACAAGTTACAAATAGTGACCCCAGCAAACACGTCCATAGCAAGTAGTAGATCCAAATCCTTAGTATGTGAAAAGTTTCAGCCTGACCCATTTAGTAACATGCATACGATGTACACATTACTATTACTACTACACATTACTAAGTTGTTACATGCAGAAGTTTAATTGCGACATTTTTGTGTCAATACAGAATCCGAATTTCACTTATACTACTCGCAACCATACTATAAGAATGTATATACCTAAATGTAGAGCATATTGTACATGTGTTTAGACTATTTTCTAGCATTTGGCAGATGCATAATCATAACACCATAACCACTGAGCCACCATCTCTCTATCACAGTATTCTTTATGCTTCCCAGAGGGAACCACAAGAGTAGGAACTGACCATACACTGTCTCTTTACCAGGTTCTAATCTGAAATTTCAAATTTGCTCTTTTCAGACCAGCGAACAGTTTTCCACTGATCTAATATCAAGTTCTTGTGTTTCTTGGTCCGAGCAGTTGTCTTGTCTTTGTTGACCCTCCAAAATAATTGGTTTCTCTTGCTGTTATTTCACCAAGTCATGGCTCGCGCAGTCCCTTGTGAATAGTGGATGTTGAAATATGTCTGTCACTTGAACTTCAAGAAGCCTTTGTGTGGCCTGTTATCTAAAGTGCTGGTGATTGGTGGTTTCTGATACTGTTAACTGAATCAGATAAAGAAATGTATCTGCTCTTCTTTTCTCAACGCATTTGACTGTTTCGGCGACTGCACATTTATACCTTTTTTGGTCTGTGTAAATGTTACCTGCTCTGAATTCATAGGGTTACTGGGGCGATCAAGGCTATTGGGACGATCTGCCACTGTTTGGTCCCTAAACAATACCCTTAACCCTTCCTGCTGCATTGGGCGGGGTTAACCCTATTTTTTCATACCTGTACTTTTTGACAATTTGGAAATTAATATTCAAGCTATTTTTTCCTTACAATCCTTAAAGGCAGTTAAAGAACATATGATCATAAGAACATAAGCTCCATGGTTGATAGGTAGATACAAGGGCGTAGTGGAAGGATTGCAGACGGTCATCATACATTTTGTGCATTTTTTCACGAGACGCTCTTATCCAGTCTACAATCCATGCTAATCGGAAAGTGCTTCAGAATTGGGTTTAAAACATAGTCATCAGTCATCACTATCTCAGAAGTTTACCTGCTGAGCTGCTCGGCAGAAGATTGCAGATTATGCATGCTTTAGCCAAACCTTTGTACAGAAGTGTTTTAATAGCTTACACCAAATACACGTCCATGTGTAGTCGGGGCAGCTTTAAGCCTGAAGCTTGCCTGCCTGTGCGTGAATGTGAAAGGACAACCTCACTTTGGGGTTTCATTCTCCTAGGAGAAAGTGTTAATGGAGTGCTGGGACACACATGCTTAATCCTACTGTCTTTTCACCTGTACAATTAGGAAGTCTGTTGTTAACTAACTGCCTAATGTGCTATTGCTGCTTAAGAACTCCATTAAGCAGCAATTGGCTTATGGTAATAGATTCATCTCATTATGCGTGAAGGGATTTGAAAAGGTAAGAGTAAGAACATCCCCCTATTAGCTACAGGAAAAAATAACAGGCTAAAATTCTACACAATGTGTTGAGGTTGTGTTTTGTTAGGGGTTGTTCGCTGCATGTTTTTGTTGCATGTTGTTCAAGGATTTCTCTATTAAATCAAATGTATGTTTCATTTGACAAAAAGCGTTACAGCAGTAATGAACATGGTTGTAAATATAATCCTTTACTTTGTGATTATTAAATGGAATATGAATGTTTTCTTGCACCAAATCCCTAAAGAGTTCCACCCCCTCAGTGCAAGCGCTTGTTTGTAATAGGAACGTGGTGGGAAGTCTTATCGGGTGGTAATTACCGGCACTCAGGCCTTTCAATGAGCTCTCGGGTGCGTTTGATTTGTTATCGCCGGCAGTCCTGATCTCTCCCGTTTCCTGTTTCCCCACGCCGACTCAGTGTGCCGGCGAATGGAGGAATATTGAAATGAGGTTTGGGCAGGGGGCTTCGCTGAAAAGCGGCTTCGCTGAAAAGCCGCTTCGCTGAAGGCGCAGAAATGCAGAAATAATTAAAAGAATCATTTTCTGTCCCTGTGCTTATTTCCATTCGCAATAACATTGGTTTATTCTTGAGTGCTTTGGCTAAATAGCCCCCACGGCTTTCAGGCGGAGATAATGAGAGCGGCCTAGCAGAACGGTCATGCCTTCCTCATTTGCTTTAAATGGGTTTTATGTTTTGCAAAACTGTTTGTTTCAGTATGTGATGCTTTTCTCCCCTGTTTGGGTTTTAGGCGAGCTCCCAGGAAATGACACCGTCCCTGCACTGGACATGCTCGAATGACTGGAACAAATTGTCAATCAATCAGGCTGTGCTTATTTTCCGTCGCCATGAGGACGAGCTAGCTGACAGAAACGGCGAGTTTGGAGCTTGCATGGTAAGCTTCAGAAAAACTGGGTGATAAAATGGTCCATTTGCTTAAAATAATTCTAGTAGTTTAATGTGGTTTGTAATGCAAAGTAAGAAAAAATATCAATTTAAGATTAATGTAAAAGTCATAGCAGCAATCTTGAATCATTTCGATTCCATATAAAATTATGGTGGTGCAAAGAAAAATCCGAGAAAAAAAATTCTTATCGAGCTTTAATTGTTTCTACCTGACGTCTAACACAATTGCAAATATCAATAAATGCCATATACATACATGTTTCAACTGATTGAAATGTATTTAGTATCAGATTTTCTAGAAATATCAAAAGGACTCCTAATCGAAATATTTTCTGATAATTTATTCCTTATCACAAGTAGTTGTTTTTGTAACATTCGGTGAACGTTAGCGCCATGCCCACTCATCATGCAAAGTATATGTTTTTTATCATCTGAAGGTAATTACTTCTTGTATGTTTAAGCCCTGGAGCAAAAGCAGAAACATGTTTCTCGAGAGGTGATGCTGCACAGCCGCCGCCTGATTCTGCGGTTGTAACCTCGCCGCTTCTGTCCAGTGGTCTTGTCCCTGTTAAATTCCATGGATGGACAGGTCCACCCAGTCAGCTCATAAGTGTCTTGAAGCTGTTCTCACACCTTCATCTCATTTTACATTCTCTCTCTCTCTCACACACACACACACACACACACTCTTGCAGAGCGGCCTTGCGAAATAAGTGCTTGCAGGTTTCTTCAGTTAGAAAAAACAGATTGAATGACTAATGGTTTCAATAATAGAACATAACATTTTAATGAACGTTAAAACACTCAGGCGATATAAATATATACTGATTATATACTAAACCATAATGGCATAAAGAAACACTTCTGTCTTTATTATCAAATAAAATCAGCTTAAATAGAACAAATATTATGCTGTAAGCATGTTCCTAAAAACGGGATAAAATGCAGTGAAAAAAAATTAACTCCAGCTATTGGACAAAGAAGCAGAAGTAGGACCGAGATTCAGCAGGTTTAGTACATGAGGTTTAGTAATATCTGATGAAATTAATGGAGGTATTATCATCAAGGCAGCACATACAGAAGCCCATGCTTTATGTAGGAAACCAGCCTGTTGCATGAGATGAGATCGATAAACTAGGTTTGCTTAAAGTGTTAGAAAGAATGCTAATACATAAATCTTCAATGGCAACTATAGATTTAGAACTGTGTGCACACACAGCTTTTATACTTTCAGTCAAAATGACATGCAGTACAGCTCTGAATTGCATTAAAAACTTCGACAAGGAAGCTCAGTGGTTGTGGACCGAATGTTAAATTCGTATAAACACCGATCTGCTGCTGCTTGCCCCTTAAGCAAGGTCTCTAACTCAGTAGTTGTTTTAAAGGGGTCATGAACTACCTTAGTTTTTTTGTGTACTGTTCTTTGAGGTTTACTTGTGTTCTCAAAGTATTTTAATAAAAAATAAATAGAGCTAATTGTCTATTTTTATGTTCTGTTTTGGAGAACGACCACTGCTATAATTAGTTAGCAGTTTACATACAAAGCAATAGTGGTCACTTCCCACTATTTAAATTTTCAAACGAATTGTACAGTCAGATCCAATTTCTTGTAAATTTAGTCTATCAGAAAATCCAGCATTGTCCAGCAAAAATAAAATAAAGCGAAATTATGACCAAGCATCTACTGATGCAGCCTGGAACTTCCTTAAAAATTAAGTTAATCCACAAGATGTTAACACTGGGATTTGACGAAATGTAATGAAAAGATCTTGTTTGTTTGGACTTTAAAATCGCACAGCTTCTTGGTTTGGAACTTCCTGGTCATTTACCTATTGCGTGCATGTGCCAATTAGTGGACGGGGTTAAGCAGTCAGTGATGTCAAAGCTAAAGCTTATCCACAATAAAACATCATAATGTAGAACCCAATACCTGTTGGTTTGTTGGACTGCCTTCAATGTAAGTAGCAACAAAATTTTGATTTCAGGTAGGTTATAGTAAATAATTATAGAATATTAGAGTGTAAATTGCATGAGTTTTATTACCATCATGAGGTCAAGTAGCCATTAAAAAAATAAAACATTGGCTCAAACAGAACAGTGCTGAGTAAAAGGGCATCAGCAGATTATGAAATTCCTTAGCTAATAGAAAAAATAGCTTTATAGCTTTTACAAACTACTTTTGTCTATTAATAACTGGATAATAACATGGAAAGTAATAGCTCTGTGGTGAAGGTGTTGCACTGTCGGAAGATTAAAAGAGTTTAATTTCTGGTGCCATCGGGCTCTCTAATGGCTCTTAACCCTCAACTGCTTAGTTGCTCAAAAAACCCTGATTAATGTATGTCGCTCTGTATAAGGGTGACCACCAACAACTATTTAGCACCTACACAAGCCACATGAAAATGTTTTTTAGAACTTAAAACTGAATATTTGATCAGGCGATTGTTTTGTACAAGATTTTTACAATTTAGCCGATTATACTCGATACAGAAAATAAGAAAATAAATTCATTCCCCAGGAGTTAATTAAATGTCTTGGGGGTATGTTTTTTGTTCAGCTGTCCTCCTTTCCAAAATGTACTGATCGAAAAAACATCCACTCTGATTAGATCAAAATATATATCGAAACCCAAACCCCCTGACCACATGGGGTGATTAGTCGGTTTTGTCTTCAAAACGGCAATTATTTAGTCATCATCTTATACCCTTACGCGGGAGTAACTCAAGACAAATTCGGGATCATGATTGGGCCATCAGACAGCCATTATTATTTAAAAAAAGTGGAGGAATCGAATCATTTTGCATTTCAAGTTTTAAGCCGCAGCAATTTGATTGTCTATTTGAATTAGGAATTAATAATTCTATGTTTTGATCCCTGCAGTATCAATTTCTTACCACGAGACGCTGCCTTGGTTTCAGTGTCTATTGGAAACAAAAAGGAAAAAAAGTAAGTTTTTTTTGCTCTACAGCCCAAAAAAACAACATAAAATAGCTTTTCCCCCTCTCCATTATGAAGCTGTGCCCACGAACGGCATGCCTTGGCGCCTCGGCAAAATGTGGCACGTTTGTGCGACGCTGCATCGACATGGATACGTAGATGATAAACCTCAACATTGCTCACGGTCCATCCTGAGAATCCACAGCTGCCTCTGTTTGCTGCAATGCCGTGATTGGTAATGCAACACAGCTGTGACCATGAAATCGGGACTTAGTGTAATGAGGCGCTTTGAAGCAGTGGTTTAATACCAAAATCAGCGACAAAATACCGGGGGATCTTTCACTACTCGATGATAATCTACTGTTTAAGTTGGCTTTGTGTGTTTTTTCATTCCGTTATACAAACATGTGCGCGGATCACAAACCTGGGTTCGATTTGGAAAAGTCTTTTTACAGTCATCTCTGGCGGCCGCGCAAAATGAACCTAAGGCATCACATGCATTATCTGGGTAAGGGGAGGAAGGGAAAGAAAACAAGTGAGTGTATAAGATTACTGTACTATAAAAGTGCAGTTTTTGCTTAGTGTTTAAAAAGATTTCTGGGCTAGCGTGTCTGCACAGATTTGCCTTGGACCACATTTGCAGGAGAGCGTGTTACACTGGTATAGGTTAAGCAAACATACAAGTTGATGTATATCCAAATCAATGTGTGGTGCCATGTTGAGTGATGGAATTAAGGGAACTATGACACGTCTGAGGGTAAAAGCCAAATTAGAAATATCTACACACGTTTTATTCCTTCTTGCAAATTGGAACAAATTCCTAATGCGCAAATGTGCTTATTTTTTAAAAATTCATTTTCCCACTTTGAATCAGCCAGCGTTCCTGGGCTTTCAGGTTCATTTTACAGAACCCTATAGTTTGTCTCAGATGCTGTAATCCCTCTAACCTAGTGAATGGTTGTTTATACAATTATTTCTAAAAGGCTTCAAATCCTATTTGGCGAGTTCCTGCATTTCAGGCGGCATTCTGCGTTGAGGCCACAAACAGCTGATGAGAAGAGGCAAACCAAACCCGTTCCAGACGCGCCACAACAAACTCCTCATTCGAGCTATTTAATGCCTCTTTGGAGCAGAGGGCATGATTTGGGGAGAACTAATTAAACGGTTTCAGATGTTGGGGCTTTTCAGATGGGAGTGCTATGTGTACTGCTTTGGCCTCACAACCCGATATGACAGCACTTTTTTTCCTCTTTGGTATGCATTTGGGCCGAGTCGGGTATTTTCTCAGGCATGCTCAACCAGTAATAAAACTTTGATATACATATTTAGTGCTGGCCAAATTCTGGTCTAATCCCACCCTTGATAAAAAAGCAGCACGCGTTAAGTTAAGTAAGAGTAGAGTTTTGTTCTGGGTGTTTCAAGGGAGCAAGGACCCGTGGGCTGTTGCTTTGTGTGTTCAACTCTGTAACCTAATTTGCACTTGGTGTGTACTGAAGCCCTATAAATAGAGCTGCAAGTTAATTCTTAGTGCTTGAAGGTATATCCAAGCTTAGGATATACGTATGTGTGTGTAAATGTTTGTTTTAAACTTGTTGTTTCTGCGGATCCTTAGGTCATTGATCAGCCACCACTTTCTTCATTATTTTGTATGCGTACAGGTGCTTTCAATAGTTTTGTGGTTGACTTGCGGCCATCAATCCCGCTACCTCTTTCATGCTAATGGCCTTCTTTACCATTTGATATAATCCACCTATGCATTATCATTTTTTTACACACAAATAAGGCTGAATCTACATGCACAACGTGTAACCATGTACTGGTTTCCTAAATGCAGAAGTAGAGCACTAATTTACTTTTACTAATTTACCATCTTTATTGACAGAAACTTTAAACTGCTTCATTTTGCTGCTCTGTTCATCTTTAACCATTGTTTGCACCTTCGCTCTTTGCTTCTACAGGGGTTTGTCCAAATTTGCTGCCTTCATTTGTGGTTTTCTCTAGCCACTTCCTAAATCATCGTGGACATCTTCTCTTTCCTAGTTAAAACGCATGTGGCATTTAAAAACACTGAATGTCGGCATGGAATTTTCATACATAATTTGACGTTAATCCACTGCTCCAGATTCCAGACACTCAGTTCCCAACCACATGGGTTATTTTTTTGTGCTGCTTCATAAAGAATGATTTAACCAGTCTGCAGTGTAGAATATGTCAGAATATGCTCGAGTGTAAATACTGACATGAGTAATGATGACAATTGAAGACTGGATGTGGGCGTATCTTTATATAAGTTCATGCAAATATGCAGCATCTCGTTTCAGCAACTACTAGTAGATTAGCTGCAAAATAGACACGGTACACCATTTTGTTTTTGTCTTGCATTATACACTGCATCCGCCACCCAATGAATGTTATTACCCTGTCCACTAGTAGTAGAAAAGATTACCTGCGACTTCGCAAGTACACCCGACTGTGTGAACAAAATTGTACAAATTTTATTAGTAGTTCTAATTTGTCTGTTGTTATGACTGTTGCTATGGTTAGTTTTTCTCCAGGTTAATTGTATTTGACTATCTAATAAGCTAATGAAAGGAGTCTTTCGTTTTTTCTGTTCAGAATTTTCAACAAAATGTAAAGGAAATATGCAACGTTGTTACCCATTTAAAAAAAGATTCTTTGGTATAAACACGAAAAAACAAAAAAACTTTCAACTTCGTGGTATTATGGCATCTCACCAGTCCATCAAGGATTAACATGCCTTAATTGTCATATGCAAATAAACCCCATATTCCTTCCTTATGTCTTGTTACTTCCTGTATCTTTACAGACTGTTAAAAATGACTTAAAACTAAAGGTGCCCAAGGTGACCCTTTTACACCTGGGCCGTGGCCGATTCTGGAGGCTTCGAATCTGAGAAAGAACAGAAACCCCTTCCTGGTGGCTGTTCATGCCCGCCGACGCACCCTGTTTATTTTTACTGTCGCACATAGGGATTTCAACTTTCTTTCTGTATTCTTTAATTCATCTACAAAACATTGAACTATTGTTTAGAAATCTCTTCATCTCTTTCCTCACCCTGAAGCTGGGTCAAACTACCAAAGACCTTTTTTTCCCTTTCATATATGTATTTAAGATGAATCGTGTTGTAATAATGTGGGGAAACAAAGAAAAATATCTGCATATTTAAGCGATCAGATCGAATTGCAGGCGTAATATTTTAGTTGATCTTATTACTTGACTGTAAAAAAAATAATAATAATAAAAACAACTAACAATACACAGTCGAGTTCCTGGCACAGAATCCGCAAGAATGTGCTGCTGGCTCTTTTCAGACAGAGTATAAAATGTGGATTAGGATTTTGTCGGATGATAAATGTCGTTTTAGTAATGCATTACAGTTTGACAATTTTCAAGAGATATGCCTTTAGGTGCATGCCTTTTGTTTAAGCAGCTCTATAAGAGGCAGTTGGTTGAATGCACATGGCCAGTGTCAGACGTAATTAGCCCTGACAGGAGCATTTAGTGGTTGTAATTCAAATCTAATTCAGAACATCTTAACCTTCAGTCTGTCAAAGGCTTGAAATGAGCTGGAAGCGCCTACGGTCCCAATCACGGCTTTGTATGGCAGCACGTTGATGTGTCAACATGCGCGGTTAGAAAAACAGCTCTGTTCGACCATAAAAAACTGGTTTACAGTAACACAGCCCAGGAGAAGAAAGCCGTTGGTGAGCCAGTCATGGCCGAGGTTAGAGGCACTTTGCTTGTAATTGGCTGATGCTGTTTAAAGTCACAGAATAGTAAGGTAAATACAGGCAATCTGCTTCAGATTAAGCCGCTGCCAGTGTGATCAGCTTTAATGCAAGAGAGCCGTGTGGCAGCACTGGTATCGGCTGCATCTGGAAGCACAGATTAAGCAGAAAAAAAAAAAGAAAAATCTTTCGAGGAAAGAAAACTGAATTTTAATAGGTTACTTTAATGTTTTTGCTCAGTTTAATTATTGCTAATTCAATATATAAGAAATAAAATGTAACATGCACTTAATTTTTATTATTTTAATTTGACTCACTTTATCACTAAATTAAAATTTTTACAATTTAAAAGTTGTTAGAAAATAGTCACATTTAAAAAATTAATTATTACATTGTGTTAAAGATATTTTTCAAATAAATATATAACACAAAATATTTTTTACCATTTAGAAATGTGTTGGAAAATATATTGTGCTTTAAAACCATCTGTAGATATTATTATTATTATTATTATTAATCATAATAATTGTGTTTTAGTTAGGTAAAAATTAAAAATCATAATTTATTATAAATGTATATAAATTTAAAATGATCTTAATAAATATTACATAAACATAGACAAGCTTTCTTTTAAATCCTAGTTATATCTAAAATATTATCAAAACATAATGATATTATTTTGTAAGCAGCTCTGTAAGTTTTGCCCCTTTGGTAAATATACTCAAAAGAGTAAAGAATTTGCAAATTAAATAAGAGAAGTGTATTTACCCTAAAAACTCTAGCCGTTCCCGTAGAAGAACGAAAAAATAAAGCATGTCTATTTTTTAAACACTTTTTCAGTAAATCTTTTTAGTTTATAATAGTGAAATTTGAAGTCGACTCCATTTGTACTGCAACACTTTCATTATAAAGGTCCACTTCAAAGTCAGTACACAAGTACTGTTAGTGGTCTAATTCTGTTCTACCTTTTAGTTAAAGTATTTACATATTATTTAAGATTAAGTGTTATTATGATGTAAAAGTAGTCAATTAAACTGACATTTTCATGGCAGACTAAAACCAAGATCAGTATCCAAATATCGAACAGAAAGTTTTCAGCTTGTCTGTAAATTTTAGTGCTGGGAATCAAAACCTGGTCTTTCTGGTATCGGTCCAACCTATTGCCAACCCCACCCCTTGCACAATTAAACAACACAATATAACTCCAAGTCAATCACACTTCTTTGAAATCAAACTGCCCACTTAGGAAGCACCACTCATTGACAATCAATTTCACATGCTGTTGTGCAAATAGAGTAGACAACAGGTGGAAATTATAGGCAATTAACAAGACACCCTCAATAAAAGAGTGGTACTGCAGGTGGTGACCACAGACCACTTCTCAGTTCTTATGCTGTCTGGCTGATGTTTAGGTCACTTTGAATGCTGGTGATGCTTTTACTCTAGTGGTAGCATAAGACGTCTACAACCCACACAAGTGGCTCAAGTAGTGCAGCTCATCCAGCATTGTGGCAAGATTGTTTGCTGTGTCTGTAACTGTGGTGTCCAGAGCATAGAGGAGCCAAAAGACAGGCTAGTCCAAGCGCGATGTGGAGGAGGTCATAGAAGGCCAACAACCTAAAAGCAGGACTGCTACCTCTGCCTTTGTGCAAGGAGGAACAGGTTGAGTACTAGCAGAGCCCTCCAACCCTACCAAATGACCTCAGCAAGCCACAAATGTGTCTGTGTCTGCTCAAATGGACAGAAACAGACTCCATAAGGGTGGTATGAGGGCCTGATGTCCACAGGTAAGGGTTTTGCTTACAGCCCAACACCGTGCAGGACGTTTGGCATTTGCCAGAGAACACCAAGAATGGCAACTGGTGCCCTGTGATCTTCACAGATGAAAGCAGGTTTACACAGAGCACATGTGACGTGTTGAGTCTGGAGACGAGACTGGAGACGCATGTTCTGCTGCCTGCAAAATCCTCCAGCATGATCATTGGGCAGTGGATCAGTCATGGTGTGGGGTGGCATTTCTTTGGAGGCCCGCACAGCCCTCAGTGTTCTCACCAGAGGTAGCCTTAGTGCTAATGGGTACTGGGATGAGATCCTTAGACCCATTGTGAGACCATATGCCGGTGCGGTTGCTCTTGTGTTGCTCATAATGCAAGACCTCATATGCCTGAAGTGTGTCAGCAGTTCATGCAGGACAAAGCCATTGATGCTATGGACTGGCCCGCTCATTCCCCAGACCTGAATCCAATTGAGCACATCTGGGACATCATGTCTCACGCCATCCACCAACGCCACATTGCACCACAGAGTGCCCAGGAGTTGCCAGATGCTTTAGTCCAGGTCTGGCAGAAGATCCCTCCATTATCAGAAGCATGCCCAGGCATTGTATGGAGGTCATACAGGCACGTAGAGGCCACACACACTATTGAGCCTAGTTTTGACTTGTTTTAAGAACATTACATCAAAGTTGGATCAGCCTGTGGTGTGTTTTATATTGTGTAAATATTTCATTCATTCTGAATTTGGATGTGTTATTTTAGTGTTCCCTTTTTAAGCAGTATATATATTAATTTAGTAGATTTACAGATCATTCCATAAAAAGCACAATATAAGTATGCTGATTTATTTTCTAGGTAAATCATGGTTGGATCATGGTTGCATCTCAGTCTACGCAGTTTTTGTAAGTGAAACTTTTTTAGTTTTCTTTAGTTTTTCAAATTAAATTAATAGTAATGAATAGTATATTTAAGATTTGCCTCCTTTTTGTTTTTTTCTCTTTTTTTGCAGGCACAATCTTTTAGACTAGGTGTTTCATTGTTCTAGAAAATTGTTGAATCTTTGCACAACTCACTCCATCTGAAGGATTTGATGGAATTCAGTCGTCGCTCTTGCTTTCATTTGGTCTCCATCTTGACCCTGACCCCCACTTTAACACTCTGTCTTGACTTGATCTTGGCAAGTTCTGCTATTGGATTTGACAACAGTGTTGACTTATTGGATCTTTTAGTACAACAATTTAAACATCCAAATGTACACACAGTTCATCGATCACACATTTAATCTTTTGACAACCATCCAGAGTCCTGAAAATATGATTAGTTAACAAATTATCATGAGGCATAGTCAAAGTGTAAAAACAAGCTAATTTAATCATAAAGACCAAATAAAAAGCAACGTTACCTAATCCTTTTCTCTCTGACTTTTGAACCAGCAACTGCTAAAATATTTATTTCCTTTCAGGAGCAACTTGCCATTAAATAATAATAATAATAATAAGTCCAATAAGCTACTAGAGGATTGGACGTAATGAGCTCCGCAGTGCACACTCTGAAAGCACGTTAAAGTCTAAAATAAAGCGGCGTATAAGTGCAGCCATTTACCACTGGTATTTTCCTAACTCACCGGCTATAACACTCGACCTAAAGTGATGAATGATTGATGACGGTGAACCTAGTGGCTTCTCGAACCCCGTAAGTGCTCTGAAAACAAATTAAACCTTTCATCATGGTAACACGTCAATTACGAGATTCAGTAATAGCCGACGTTCTATCAAATTATTTGCGTGTCCAAACAATTCTGAAAATTCAACTATTAATCATCCAGAGGGGAAGCTGGCATAAGTAGCACGTATTGCGGCCGTTTGAAAACGTGCGGGCCTTGTCCGCGACGCAGTTAGTGGCGTTTAAGGCTCGTTCGTCAAAATTGTTGTAATTGCTTAATTGGCGCTTTGCTGTCGCTTTACAGGAGCGCGGAAGTTAGTCATGACGTAGAATTATCAAAAGTAAAACCAAATGTTGCCTTTTGTTTTTTTTCCCACTTTTCTTTTAATCTGTGTTTGGGCATAAGTAATGCAGCATCAACGATTAATGCGAAATACCACACACACACACACACACACACACACAGTATCCAACTCCACCACCCCC
>JAOTQW010000002.1:453701-467736 GCA_026260075.1 Sisor rabdophorus | reverse complement strand
TCTGTCTGTCTGTCTGTCTGTCTGTCTGTCTGTCTGTCTGTCTGTCTGTCTTGGATTTAAATTCTGTCTTTCTCCATCTGTCTGTGTATCTCTTTCTGTCTGTTCGTGTCCATCTGTCTATTTGTCCAGCTCTGTCTATCTCTCTGTCTTTCTTTCTGTCTATTAATGTGGCTATCTGTCCATCTCTCTGTCTGTCTTTTTCTCTATGTATCTGTCTATCTGTCACTGTATTTATTCGTTGATTAGAATGAAATTAGTTACAGCCCTTTTCCCCCACATTTCTCAGACATTCTCTTTGCTCCTCTACTTTGCTGGTTGTTTATGTCAGTTTGAAACAGGTTCTATTACAAAGTCCACTTTGATTTGCTGCATTAAGCTAGATTTGAGAGATCAGGCCTGTGGTGTATAATGTGTGTTGTGCTTTAAAGATGGTGGTGTGTTAAAGCACCATTGTGGAGGCCTGTCAGCATGTAAGGGTAGAACTGCCATTTAGCCTCTGTGATTGACTGCAGCTATTCAGGGTGTAAGTGCTGCCTTCACACCTCTTTGGAGGCTTTTTATTTTAGATAGCCATTTCACTTTTGCCTATCCTTTTTTGTCCTGTCTCCTTTCAATAGCCACTTTGAAATACATACATAAAATGTAGAAATAATAATAAATAAAAGGTTGCATTCATTTTTTCCCTTATCCTGAATTACAGGGAAGGCAAAGTGTGTAAATGGGCTAAAAATGTTCACATATCAAGGAAAAACAGGCCAATCCACATCAAAAATGATAGGTAGGCTTGAGTTTAAGCCATATGTTTGTGTGTGTGTGTGTGTGGGGGGGTCCTTCAGCTGTGTTTTCACATTTCTGCAGGTTATAGATCAGTTCGGAATAGAAACAAAAATACATTTGATTAAAAGGGTTTATTTATACATTTGTTCATATACAAATCCATACTTTAATAATTTATGTTTGTAAAATAAAATTAATTATGGCTGTGGGTAGGGGTTAGCATGGTCGTTACACCACAAATGGTCCTGTGTTCAATTTCCAGGCTATATATTTGTGCAGTTTGCATGTTCTTGTGTAGGTTAACTCAGGGTACTCCGGTTTCCTCCCGCCTATAGGAGTGAGTATGTGTGGTTGTTCGTCTATGTGTGGTTCTGCGATGGACTGGAGACTTATCCGTGTGCCCCCCCGTGTATCCAGCAGACCCCCGTGACCCCGAGTTAGGTAATAAGCGGGTATAGAAGATGAATGAATGGATGGATATAAAAACAAACAGGGAAAAAAACAGACATTTAAATTAATTAAAGCCCTTCTTGGTTTTGATAAGTTTAGTCTGAAATAACACACAAAATGAAAACGTTAACATCCCAAACTGACATCCGAAAAAATCTTAAACATGTGATGAGTCGCTTTTTACGTTAATGTGTGTAAAATAATTTACTATTTTTCCTAAAAATATTTACTCAATATATTAATACTAAATATAAAGGCACGCTTTTCTGTAGTAATATTTTTATGTGACTCTGAAATAATAGGCGAAAAAACAATTACCTCGAGCTTTATTTGTGAAATGAAAGGATTTGTGATAAATAGAGCGTCTCGATCAGCCTGGATTTTTCCGTATCAGTATGTATTTTCTATGCGTGGCGACACACCGCTACATTCCGCTAATAAGATTGTTGATCGGGTTGCCTAATACGTCTGTTTTCAGACTGCTAATCTGTTCGCAGTGGGATTCCGTGTGCGTGTTTATTAGAGCTGAGTTCAAGTGAACACGAGTAATTTGCCGTATCTGATGGGGGGGCTTTCCAAAGACTAATCTCCTCTCTGCGTTAATCTATCTTTCCCCAGTCGTGTCACAAACAACACAACCTATTAGGATTCAGTTAAGCAACACACACCTTTAGAACCTCAAGAGATAAACACCAGCAGGGGCTGTACAGAAATAGAGACTCCTGAACTCATTAGTGCAGCAGAATATCCGCAAGTGTAACACAAATATGCAAATGAAAAACTTAGTAAAATCAAATAAAAAATGTAAATATTTAAAGAGACTGTAGTTGAACGAATAATATACTAAAGTCTTGTTAAAGGTGAGAAACGATCCAGATGTTGTTATTACACGTAATTTGTTACAAAGCCATTTTCTAAAACATCTGGACGGATACTTTTACTCACAGTCATACCCTAACCTATATATAGGATTTAATTTTTCTTTCTTTCTTTCTTTCTTTCTTTCTTTCTTCTTAAAATGAAGAAATAGGTCTTTGTTTTAGATATCTGGGTGTTCGTGTATATAACAAAATGCACTAATATTTTTCTATATTCATATCATGTACAATTTAATATACTGTTTTTATGCGCCATCATTATTTTTTTTATTACATTTAAGAAATAAATACATCGCAGTAAATAAACGCATAATACAATTTTTAATAAAAATCGTTTAACGGGGATTTTAAAGTGGGTTCTAATACAGACTAACAAGTGCTCTTAAAACTTTACCACGTAACTAATCGTTCTAAATTATTAATTTCCTTCCGTGTTTGGTGCGCAAAATCTATTATGACCAATCACCACCGTAATCAAATTATTCTTGCCTCAATACACAAGCTGGTGTTTACACCTTTGGGTGTTTGTGCATGTGCTAAACACCGAAAACACAAATCCAGAATGTTCAACCTGTACCAAAAAGCAGGTGTGTGTGTGTGAGAGAGAGAGAAATAGTGAAATCAGCCCTTCGGCGGATATGCAAAAAAGGAAAACTCCTTCTATGACGTCAGAGGGGTATAAAAAAGGCCTAAAAGGGGTAATTCAGCTGGAGCGCAAAGACGAAGTCTGACACTCGTACTTACACTGCTGTTTTGGATGCTTTTTTCATCAGGATGAGGAGATCTATCGGTGTCTGATTTCGGATCCGTGAATCGTTTCCCAACTTTTAGGTATTGCGTTTTTTCTGAGTTTCTTCCGCACTGCATAAGCTACTCTGTGCTCGCGCTTTTCTTTATTCCAACTATTCTTTATTTCAACTGCGTGTTTTAGGTGTCCCTCTTGCTCTTGTTGTGCTTTTTTACCCCGGTGCGCTCTGCGTGATGCCCGCTGGTATGTTCAGCATCGACAGTATTTTGGCCGGTAGAGCTGGAAGAACTGGCCGAAGTTCTCGAGTAGGCTGTAAGGATTCTCTTCTTCTCGGTGGGGATGAAGGACAGCTCCTCTTCCCTGGATTGTCGGATTCGATTGCAGCAGCGGCTCCTGATTATAGCGGAATGTTTTCAGCTCGGATACCGGCTTACACCTCCTACTGCTACAGTGCGAGCGCGGCACCGAGCTGCTGCCCGGGATCGTTACCGAGTCAGTGTCCATGTATGCCAACAGGTAAAACAACATATTACTGTTATTCCTGGAATAACTTCACCACATTATACATTGTACAAAGTGATTATTATTACTTTTTGTAAGTATTTTTGGAATGGAAATGTAAATGATAATTCGCATTCGTATTATTAATTAATTTCCATCACACCTTATTGCCCGAATTACAGTTACAGATAATTATATATATAATTATATATATATAAATAAAATTCTTTTCATTTTATTAAAATATTTATTTAATTATAACATGCTGTAAATGACTCACATTATTATTGAGTCAAAAAAACCCGTCAGTTCATGGATTACAATAAAAAAACCTTTATTAAAGGGCTGTCTTTGATATCAATAAAACAAAAAAAATATTAAAATAAAAATAGAAATAAAATATTTTAATAAAAGTCTAATAAAGCTTTGTTATCTATTGTAATAAAAACATTCAATATGAAATTTTAGCAATATATAAATTACGTAAAAAAGTATTACACCTATGAAATTACCACTTAAACAAACAAATGCACATTTTTCTTTCAGAACGGTATATACGATTAATATATTTTTATTTATTTTAAAACAATGCTTTCCATGAGTCACATAGAATTGGATTTAGTGTATAAGAGTTTTTCTAAAATAGGCTTTAATATAAATTCGTTTTAACTGATAACTTTATAATTTTTACGGAAGCCAGGCTTTTTTCTTTATTTTCTTTAGTGCCAGACTGTTAAAATCGTGTATGCGGCTTAATTAGACAGTTTGGCATTTCAAATCAATAATTTTGAAAAAAATTCTATTAGCAAATCTTGTTGTAAAAATTGTTATGCTTATTTTAATACTTTTTAATCTGGGGAATCCGCTGCCGAAGTGTTTATGTATGTGCATGTGTTTGTGTGTGTGTGGGTGGGTGGGGGGTATATTTCCGTGTTTTCGACAAACAAACAAAAAAAAAAGTAAAACCAATTCAGTAATCTAGACAATACAAATAAGCGCGCATTAATTGATGCTTAAACGAATGTTGCAGCAGTTCTGCAAGCTTTCTTTTTTTATCAAAACACAATAACTTTTTGAGAGAAGTTTTAAAGATGAAGACAGTTACTTTCTCTTATGTGCACGTTCTGCAACAACAATTATAAATAACGTGTTTGATTTTCGACAGTCTTAAGGATAAAGTTACCTACTTTAAATGCTTATATATAACGTGTCATTGGTGAAAGAGGGCGTGCACGTAAAAGCCAGGAAACAGGAAGTAAATGCTTTCCAAGACGATCAGGTTTAGGAATGGCGCATTAGATACACTTTAGATACGGAAACGTCGCATTCACACTCGAATGTGGATTAGCCGTATTAGTTCCATCGTTTTATGAAGAGATCCACGTCAGTTTGAAGCAAGTGTTCTTCCGTTTCTGCACTAACTGGCGGTCGCCAAATCCCACTCTTTTCATATTAACTCTAAAACTAACTAAAAGTGTAAGTGTGTGTGTGTGGGTGTGTGTGTGTGTTTGGGTGTGTGTGTGAAAATATATGCATGCAATTATACTTAGTTAACTGTTTATTATTTGTGTCTGTATATATGTAGTTATTCTTTAACGACTAAAATGTTGCACTAGTAATGTTTAAACACTAAAAGCTTTTAAAATTACCCAGTCTTTTTTGTATTAGGCTTACAAAGAAATACTATAAAACATTATTTTTAACATGTTTTTAAAAATACAGTGACGTCGGCGGCGGTAGTTTTATGGTTTTGTCCTTTATATATATATATATATATATATTATTTTTTTCTGTTTTTTTGTGCATGTTTGCTATATATCTATATATTTATATATCTATATGTTTCTCTGTCTAGTGTATGACGGCCCAGGCTCGGTGCTCATGTCCCCAGTTCCTCCTCCTCACATGATGTCCTACATGTCCATGTCTCCTCTGGCCCCTCTGACCCCACTGAGCTCGGTATCCCGTGCAGAGCTGCAGCTCCTCAATCAGCTGCACTGCAGACGGAAGCGGCGGCACCGCACCATCTTCACCGACGAGCAGCTCGAAGCGCTTGAGGGCCTTTTTCAAGAGACCAAATACCCGGATGTGGGTACTAGGGAGCAGCTGGCCCGAAAAGTGCACCTGCGCGAAGAGAAGGTGGAGGTGAGAACAGAAAACACATGTTTTTAGAAAGTAAAAATGAAAATGCAGTGATTTCACGAGACCACCACGTTATTTTGATACCCATTGCTAGCAGCTACTGAACTTACACCAAAAATATTGAAAACATAAAAGATACAGTGAGAAAACATACCGCGAATTCATAGAAAGTACATAACGAATATATTTAGTATTAAGTTCGCTATAAAACAATTTAACTGTATCGAGACTGCAAATGTGTGTATTTATAGTAAAAATATCTATTAAGATAATTCAAATTTACATTTTTATTCTGATTCAGATTGAAAAATAAAACAGTAACAGAAATTAAATAATAATAATTTAAAATTAATAATATTGTATTGGTGATAAAACAAAATGTGAAAATAATCTTTATGTTCATTTATCCAAATATTTGCCTGTATGTAGATATAATGTAATAACTATGAAATCCAGTAAATATTCCACATTAAATATTAGATTAGTGAGTAAAGCTTGCCGTTGTTGAAAGACAGTACCAAAGTCACGCTTTAAATAACTTATACCCTTAAATTTTTTTTGTTATAAAAGTGGCATTTTTCTTATATTTTCTTTCCTGCGTTTGTTCAGTTGTGCGGGATGACCCCGCGCACCGCTGACATTGGGGACAGGGGGCTCCTGATTATCGCACTTTTTTGTCCTCTATTTGGATAGGGGTCCTAAACTGGCAGGAAAGTTATTAGTCTTACTTATGCCTGTATGTGAAAGAATGAGACAAAAATATTATTGCCTCGTTTTTAAAATGCAAATTAAGTAATTCGACGTCAGTTTTAAACAAGTCCATCATGTACTTATTGTTGTCGGTTTTTTTAAAGATAATTTCGTATGATCATGACGCAGTTTGGCACTGTATCCTTTATATCTAGCTGTTTTTAAATTTTCACATAATTTCTGATTTAAAAAAAATTTAAAGCAAAATTGTTTTCAAAAGAATTAAAATATATTTTATTTGAAGTCAAATTATTTATTTTAGTTTTACCAGCCTTTTGGATAAATAATAAAATCTGATTAAAATACTATAAAATAAATAAAAAATTTGAATACTGTGTTCCTCTTTACTAAAACATCAATAATTAATGACAACAACGTAACAGGTTTAGGTTAAGTTTCTTTTTCATGGTTTATTTTTTGGCCTAGATCCGCACAACAGATTATCCTAATCACACTAAATCCTCATCTGACAGGCTCTGTAGAACAGGACGAACATGTTTGAATCCAAAAATATATATTTTTAAATCTTTATTTAAAATGTTTTTCAGAATATGTTTTGTAACCAAAACAATGTAACCAAAATGCTAAAGTATATGCAGAGTGTATGTTGGTTTGGTAGTTAATGAAAGTAGTTAATGAAATATACCGTTCTCATTGATAGGCATGTTTGGATCAGAGCCCTATAATAAGCTGTGTTAATCATTTAAAGCTTTAGATAATACCCTGTAATTAATAGCAAATATTAACAGAGATACAAAGGGGGATTTCTGTGTGGAGTTTTCCCTGCGCTTGCGTGGGTACTCCGGTTTCCTCCCAAAGTCAATTAGGTTGATTGGTTAAATTGCTCTAAGTAAGTGTGAGTGTGTGTGTGGTTGTTCTTCCTGAGATGGACTGGCGACCTGTCCAGGGTGTACCCCCACCCCATGTGCGCTGGAATAGGCTCCCTCGTGACCCAAATTTAGGGAATAAGCGGGTATAGAAGATGAATAAACGAATGAACAGTTGGAAAGTTAAGTTAACATGAAATACTACGTAGGAGGATTGATTTGGCTCTTTGCTCTTCCCTATTGAACACACAAAAAACACACACGCCTCATGGTACATTAGGCATAACAACAAAAATCAGGTTGATTAAAATTTTCCTTTTATTATTATATAATGCATAAAATTACATATATACGTAATATTTTGACGCCCCCCCCTCCACGCGTATTTGCGAAGTCTTTCGCATTTCAATTTATCGACTTAATATTTTTTGTTTAGGTTTGGTTCAAAAACAGACGAGCTAAATGGAGAAGACAGAAACGATCTTCCTCGGAGGAATCAGAAAGCGCACAAAAATGGAAATCCACCAAAAGCGCCACCGCGGAAAAAACAGAGGAGAGAAAATCCGACGCGGATTCGGACAGCTGATAACGAAAAATCCCCAACACACACACACACACACTCACACACACACACACGCGTGCGCGTATAAATACATTTAGAATGTCTTAATATAATCCCTGATCGGACTTGTACATAATGTAAAAAAATGTCCGTGTGAAGCTGAAAACTTAAAGTTCTGTTTTCATGATGTTGCACAGGTGTATAGTAAATGTGACATTTTAACATTGCTTATTGTTATTTATGTTAATTTAATTTTTTACGCAACAGACAAAATATACAGTGGTCTGGTCATGCATATTAAATATTACTATCACTTTAAAGCTTTTATTTATTATTATTATTGTGTTTTAAACGATGAGAACAAATTAAAAAGGTAGCATTGGTCTTGTTTCTGTATGGAAACTTTATTGCGTTAGATTAAAAGTTAAAATATTTCTGTCAGTATTGCTATTATTAAATATTTTTAATATTCTCCCCGTCTTTTTTTGACTAATAAAATGTTTGGAAGAGCTGCGCGGTGGGCGCCTCACAGTAAGAAGGTCCCGGGTTGCAGGTTCTCCCCGCTTGCGTGGGTTTACTACGGGTACTCCGGTTTCCATCCACAGTCCAAAAACATGTACAATAGGTTGATTGGTGAATATCATAGCCCATAGAAGTAAGCGTGTGGTTGTCGCTGCAATGGACTGGCGACCTAGGATGGGCTCCAGCAGACCCCCGTGACCCCGAATTAGGGAATAAGCGGGTATAGAATATGAATGTAATCAGTATCATAAATCGTTAATATAATATATATGATGTTAAAAAATTAAGCACAAATATTAATGGCTTTTAGAGTACGTTTAAAACAACCTGCTAATCAGATGTAAAATGATAAGTTTTTAGACCAGAGATACTCAGAGGTGGCAGGGGTTAAAGAGGTGTAATAGCTAAATTCATTTAATTATTCATTCATTTTCGGTTATTCGCTTATTACCTAACTCTGGGAAACGGGGGTCTGCTGGGGCCGATTCTAGCGCACATGGGGTGAAGTACAGTTACAGTACCTGAACCTGAAGGTCGTACCAGTAGCAGTAAATTCTTTGTATATTGAGTATGTATTTTAATAGCTACCCTAATTATTGAACCTTAAGGATACACACCTTCTGTTTTCAGTGATTCTGAATCGGAAAGGGCAACATGTTCGTGGCATTTTTGTGTGGATTCATTTGGATGTTCTCCCTGTGCTTGCCTCGATTTATTCAAAAGCATGTTAGGTTAATTTGCCCTTTACATAGGAGTGAGTGTGTGTGTGGGTGTGTGGCCCTGTTATGGACCGGCGACCTGTCAGAGAGCTGGCATAGACTTCAGCAGACCCACAGACCCCGAATTAGGGAATAACCGAATAAGAATTAATCTGGAGCAGAAAACAACGATCATTACCTGTTTCAACATTCACCTATAAATGTAGATTTGATTTGAGTCTGAATTAATTTCTATATCAAATCAGTGCCCAAAAATCTAAAAACGCCAAACCTTTGATTTCTATTTAACTTCACAAAAAAGTGATTGAATTAATACATAAATCAAAAAGTAACACATTTATATTTTTAGGATTTATAGGCAGAATTAGGTTAATTGATTTCGAAAGAAATAATAATAAATAATAAATTAAATAATAAAGCCATACAACTTTTATGAAATCTCTTGTTTTATTTTAAAGTCACCTTTTTTAAAGTCAGAGAAACTTGAACATGCGGAAATTGTACACATTTTTACACATAGTGTAAAACAAAAGCTATTGAACAGTTATTAAAGGTACAATATCGGGAATTAAAATCAGGAAGAATTACTTCTATTTAAAATAGTATTCATTTTGCAACCATTTTTTATTAAAAAACTAAAAGTACACAGTAAGGCGGCGAACGGTCGGCTCACAGCAAGATCCCAGGCAAACTCCCTTCTGTGTGAAGTTTGTATGTTCTCCTCGCGCTGGCGTGGGTTTTCTCCGTGTTCTCCAGTTTTCCTCTGACACACCAAAAACATGAACATTGGGTTAATTCGTGATTCTAAATTGGCCATATGAGTGAATGTAAGTTTGTTGTATGTGGTGCCCTGCGATGGACTTGCGACCTGTCCAGGGTGTACCCATACCTTTCGCCCTATGTATGCTGGGATAGGCTCGAATTTAAGAATTTATGTAGGACAATGCCAAATTTACCTCTGTTCTTAAATAACTCAGTGATTTATAACACCTATAGTTTATAGTGCGGATAAACTGAAAGCCATCTGTTGATTCTCTGTAAATACAATGTATTACTGAACTGGTTTACTTATCATTTTTAAATCAATTGAAACACCACTAAATTATATGTTTAAAAATCCCAGTATTTTGGTAAAGGTCTAAACGCCCCCAGCCCCTCCCCCTTTAAAACAATAAAATCTGTGATTGTTGGATTTTTGTATTTTCAACCAGATATCTTTCTCTTCCTACAGTGTGAGTTGACAAAATTTGGATGAGAAATATAAGGGATGATGATTTCATCATTAATATCATTTCTTTTGCGATGTTTGATTAAATGTCTATTTTAAGTGTACTGGATTTTTGCCAAAATCCAGGATTGGTCCATAATGATCAAAAACAAGGTAATAGTCAGATAGTTAGGAAAAGCATCAATAGTTTGTACCAGGTTTATGTCGTTGCATTTCTCTTGCCATTTATCTCGTAAAGGTTTTCAATTCAGTTTTATGTTGATCCTAAACTAAGAAATTTAGGAAAAAGCTTTAAAGTTCAAATTTCAAATTCAAAGTTCACATTTATTATATTAAAATGCTATGGATAAAAAAATACATTTATACCAAAATGTTTAATTTTCAAAATACAATCCGACTTAGTAAAGCAGTCCAGGAAATGGTGCTACAGATCATTTTAATGAGGAGGCCACAGCAAATCTTAGCATGTCACAAAAAATAAATAATTAGTGTAGTTCGGTGGTGTTTAGGTGTCCTATAAACCACCAAGCTGCCATGGGCCCACTCACCTCCTTGGTTGGAATAAAAAAAAGAGAAATGTAAGTTGGTTTGGCTCATGGCGTTTGCTGTATGACAGAGAATACAATTACATTTACAGCATTTGGCAGATGCCCTTATCCAGAGTGATTTACAACTGAGCAATTGGAGGTTAAGGGCCTTGCTCAGGAACCCACAGTGGTGGCTTGGTGGTGCTGGAAATCAAACCCCCGTCTTTCTGGTATTAGTCCAACACCTTAACCACTAGGCCACACCTTCCCCCTACAGAATTTGGTGTAATGTTTGTTACAATAATGAATATTTTATTCCACATTGTAACAATAAAAGTTTTATGTAGTATATTATTACTCTTTAAATAGCATTTAGTCTGAGTCTTTTACTCTTGCAGAATATACAGTGAACTTTAAAGTCTCTTTATCTCTCTCTCTCTCTGTCTTTCTGTCTTCTTTCTCTCTATGTTTTCCTGTCTCTCTCTCATATCCGAAGCATTTTTGAATGAAATCAAATTGGTGATTTACGGTCATCTATAAACATGGAATATTCACCAGATCCTGAAGTTTCTTGGCATTGTGAATATTTAAGTAAGTTCTTTATTCAGGGTAGAGATGAATATACAAGCGGAACTAGTGATATCTTTCCTTATTTTTGGAGTAAAGGGAACCTTGCCGGATTTTGTTCCCCTTCAACTCGAAGGGTTCCCACCAATGTTTCTTTATCTACTCAGTGGTAACATTTACCTTTCCGTGAGATATACTAATCCAAGAAACCGAATGAAAAACTCATTATAGTCGATGGATATTACAGACCAGAGAGATTCAGTGTCAGGACAGGAGAGTTATGAGAATAAGCTCAGTATTGTAAATCGGGATGTGGTGACTGGAGGATGTGAGTGGGTGAGAGAGAGAGAAAGAGAGAGAGAGGGAAGAATGTGAGTGTGTCTAAGTAGGATTGAGAGGGAGAGAGAACGAAATGAAATAAAAATGTGGGTGTGCAAGTGATTTAAGTGTGAATTGGTGTGTGTGTGTGAGAGAGAGAAGGATGGGGGTATGAGTTTTGTAATAAGCCAGAATATGAATAGTATTCTGCCTTTCTGCTTGTGTGTATGTATTTATAGAAATTAATATTTTACATAGTGGGGACAAGCAGTTGGTCCCCACAAGAATGCCAATTTTCCATAGTGTTCTTAAAGGTTTCTAAAACATTATACATATTAAACGTGTGTGTAAGTGTGGGAGACAGAGAGAAAGAGAGGGAGAGATTGTGTGTGGTTTAGTTGTTGGTGTTGGTTGAACCGTGAGGTTCCCACAAAAAATAATAATATGAATCTGTGTGTAGTTCAGATGTGTGTGTGTGGGAGAGAGAGAATCCATGGCATAAAGAAAAGAAAGTAGGACTGTGTGTGTGCATGTGTGTGGTTCAGCCAAGGCATAACTACAGTTTCATAGAATTAATTAACTGGATGAAAACGGAACCCCTACAAACATGATTTAAGTTTATGTGTAAAAGAGATATAGAATTTGTAGTTTGGGTTAGCTTTGGTTGTAGTGTTCATAATATAATTTAGCTGCATTTAAAGAAAATAAGTTTTGTGGAACATTGTAGTTATAATCGTTTGTGTGTATAAACGTGTGTGTGTGTTAGACAGACAATGTGTGAGGGTCAGGCTAGTGTTAACTTAAGTTGTAGCATAGCATTAATTAGCAGCAGTAACAGGAATGTCCTGATAAAGACAATAATTTAAGTTTGTGTATATATAAGCAGAAGTAACAGATAATGTCTATACAAAAATTATAAGATGGCTGTGTGTAGATCTGGTTGGTAGTAGTTGTAGGTGCAACATAGAATTAATAAACTATATGAACTGGTTCAAACAAACATTGTACTGTAAATTGGGATTGTATGTCCTAGAGAGGGACATGGAATCTGCAGGAACAGAGGGTCCTTACAAAAAATGTAAAATGGCTGTTAGGTTAAACATTCAGGCACAGCCAGTCTAAGCTATCTGAATTACCAGGACAGGACCTGACAAGCAATCTGACAGCAAAGACAGGATGTCCAAAAGTGTGTAAATGGGTCAGAACATTTACCTGTAAAAGAGAGCGATTTAGAGAGAAAGCTTAGTCTATTTATTCCTATATTTCATTGGATGTAATTGGTCTTAACGATCCTGCATGCATTTTTTAAATAAGGTCCTTTGACATATAGGAATCCTTATAGCCTTGTGGCCACAAGTCTGCCACTTGACAAAATCCAGAGCATAAAACTGTGCAGACTCGCAGACTTAAACTTTATGTAGATTTTTGTTTGTTTACCTGCATGTTTTTCGGCTATTTATCACTCAATAGAAATAATCACACATTGAGTTTTGCCTGGCGTTGATGTCAAATGAATAGTTGGCCAGAAATACTTCATTTTTTGTTACATAAGAAAGATTTCTTAATGTACATCAAACGGGAAAAAAAATATTTAAACTATGGTGTTATACAGGTTGTATCCCTTTTATACTATATCAGTTACTATTTTATGCATACTATTTATCATGCAACAATAGAAAAAAGAATAGATAAGAGTAGATAGTGCCTCAGTGGTTAAGGATTTGTACAGCTAAATGGAAGATTGCGGTTGATTCCTAGCTCTACGAACCTACCGCTGAGCAAGGACCACTGAGCAAGGCCTTTAATTTCCAATCTGCTGTACGAATTAAGTTGCTCTGGATCAATGCATATGACCAAATGCTGTAAAATTAAATGTAAATAGTTCCTTTGGTTTACTGTAGTACAACAGTGGCAGCGTACAGTGCAGCACAGTGTTTTTCCTTACCATTGTATATAGTATGCGAAACGCATCATGAGTCGAGTTGTATGAACAAATTCAATTCTGAATAATGTTCTTCAACCTTTACTCTCATAAAGTCATCTTGAAAGAGATATATAGACTTGGTTATAATATATAAGCAATGATGTAGCAAGTTTCTTCGAGAAACTTATGTATATTTAACATGACAATTTCAACATGGATGATGTGGTGTGTCAAAAGTGTGAAATAAATTCAATCAGTCATCTGCTATACCTGCTTATTCCCACGGAGGTCTGCTGGAGCCTGTCCCAGCCCACATAGGGCAAAAGGCAGGGGGGGTACACCGTGGAAAGGTCGCCAGTCCATTGCACGGCCACACACACACACAACCACGTGCCCTCATTCATTTATTCATTCATCTTTTATATTCCGCTTATTCCCTAACTCTGGGTCATGGGGAGTATAGGGTGAGAGGCAGGGGCACATGCTGGACAGGCCGACAGTAAAAACATGTATCGCAGGGCCACACTCACACACACATTTCTATGGGCAATTTAGAATCACCAATCAACCTAATGTACATGGTTTTGGACTGTGG
>JAOTQW010000002.1:417416-430131 GCA_026260075.1 Sisor rabdophorus | reverse complement strand
CCCCCCCCGAGATGTGATTCATGAGCTAAGCGTCCAATCCTTAATATTATCCCTGGCTTTTGCAGGTCAGAGCTGAGATCCAATATTTGAACACAACTAGTAGCACATTATTAAGCCTGTGTTGGGCACTTAGTCAGCAGCATTAGCATAATGCCGGCCCAGCGCCATTTAAAGACAGAGGCTCTAAGTCCCAGCTTCACCCTTAATTTTAATTGGTGTTGTATCTGGATGGGACAGGAGAGGCGAACCTGCTTAGCCCTGTCATACACAAGTCACGCGCTGGGCGCTGTTCATTTCCTGCAGATCGCACTTTCATTTCTTGACCTGCTTTTTCTGCTAGCAAAAAGCCCATAAAGCTAACGAGGGTGGGTGCAAGTATGCAGGTTTGCATGAATGTATGGCCTACCATAGCCTTAAAAAGCAGGAACCAACAGAGAATTTTAAAAAATTATATGCGCAAATTAGCAATGATGAAAGTTCATCTGTGCTGGATTCTTTTAAATGGAACCATCAAATCTTTTCATCAAAATTTTTCTATTTTAGAAAATAAAATTTGTCTATTGTACTCCAGTAACCTGGAGTACCAAAATACCCAGAAAAAAAGGGCCCTATCTGTTTGCAGCATAAAAGCCAAACTGACCCAGAACTGTGGATAATTAAAGGCTTAATTTGACCATTACTTAGATATCACCATAATAAATTTTTTCCCTTTGCTAAATTTTTATTGCTCTTGCGTTGGAGGTCTGGTCATTTGAAAACTGTAATCTAAGGGAAATGTTACTGCTTACTTTTTAGGCTATTAAACAATCAGTAGCTATTCCTACTTCTGGTTACCATGGTAATAATGTGTATCAGTGGTTGAAAGGGCTCTAATTTTACATCTGCTTTCTTGCTGCTTCAACAAAACTTTTTGTAGAGAATTTTGGCGTCATATAACTTTTATGCAAAACGGTTGATCTATGGTGTATCAACAAACTAGAAATTGTAAATGACTCAAAGATAAATCCAAATTAAGAATTAACATTTTAGAAAAGATTAATTTCTTTAGGTTATCCTGTGATATGCACCGTTTTGAAGGAATTCCGGTCAGTTATGTTGTACTAAACATATTAGAGAAGTAACTACAAATCATGTGTGGGTGAAGACTGCCTCACATTCCTAATCAGGTTCTTGGTGGGCTGAACCACCACATTAAGGACTCTTGGGTGGTAGAAGGGCAGTGGTGAATCAAATAGTCAAGGCGCTAGGTGGTTAATTGGATGCCAAGGAAGACCTGGGTTTAAGCCCCACCACATCCAAGGAAGATCAGAAATACCTAAGCTTGACACTGTTGGGTCTTTGACCAAGACCCTTAACCCTTCCTGCTCCAGTGGTGCTGCATCATGCTGACCCTGCGCCCTGTCTCCAACCTACTAGAATGGGATATGTAAAGAAACTATTTCACTGTGCTGTAAAAAGTAAGTGACATACATTTGCATTACATTTGTTTCTCTGTATGCTGAAGATAGTTCTTGATGACGTTGGTTGTATGTTTGTGAAAAAAAAAATTGGGGTGCTATATGTCACAAGTTGAAGGGTTGTGGTTGAATGCAATTGCAGTTTTTATTAACAAAAAGACAAAACAAACAAACATAGAAAAGTTCATTCATTCATCTTTTATACTTCTTTACATCCTAACTCTGGGTCACAAAGGTCTGCTGAAGCCAATTCCAGTGCACATAGGGCACAAGACAGGGGTACAGCCTGGCCAAGTCACCAGTCCATAGCCACACATAGACAAACAACCACACACACTTACACTTACTCCTATGAGCAATTTAGAATCCCCAATCAACCTAATGTACATGTTTTTGGACTTTGGGAGGAAACCGGAGTACCCGTCGTAAACCCATGCAAGCAAGGGGAGAAGATTCAAACTTTACACCCTTGCCTGGGAATTGAACTCCGGACCTTCTTGCTGTAAGGCGACCTTGCTAACCACTTTGCCACTGCACGGCTGTTAACTGAAGACCTAGAAAAACATAAAAGAAAAAAAATAAAACCACAACTAACCTTTCCTTACATGACAACTAAAACATAACTTTCACATAAACATCAACTTGCAACTTAGCAAGCTTGAGACACACTGGAACACAGGGGTATAAATACTAGACCTAAGTGGGAACACAATCAACAAAAACAATGAGGAACACAGGAACGGAACAAACCAATGTTAACTTGACACATGGACAGGGGAAACACATGACAAAACATCGAACATACATTGTGCACATGGACTAGAACATAAACAAAAAGTCTTTTTGTTGACCTCTGTTGGCCTGGCAGGGCAATGCACCTGGGAGTTTAATGTCAACCCTGGTCAAGCACACCTGAACTAACTAATCAAGATCTTGCTAGGTCAACTCTTTAAACGGTTTCTCTGATGGAAAAACATTTTTATACTTGTTTTGCTTGGCTTTCATATTCAAGTAAAGGCATGTCAAGTCCCCTTTATTCTGTGCTGTATCAAATTACATTTACAGGTTAACATGGTTGTCTTACACTTAAATTGCCCACAGGAGTGAGTGTGATTGTGTGGTTGTTCAGCTATGTGTGGCCCTGCGATGGACTGGTGACCTGTCCAGGGTGTACCTCTGCCTTTCTCCCTATGTGTGCCTGGATAAGCTTCAAAACACACCCGTGGCCTTAGTTAGGCCATAAGGGGTATAGAAGATAAATAATTAAATGAAATAAGACTATTAAAAACTCACTAAAACACTGAATTCTGTTTAATTAATATCTGTAAATTAAGAGTCCCAACTAATCAAGCAAGAGGTGACGGTGGTAAGAAATCAAAAAACTTTTTGTGAAAAAATGGAAACCCTTTTTTTTTTATTGGCTTGTACAATTATTATTTTCCCACATGTTTGCCTATGCATGGCCCTGTGATGGCCCTGCCTATGCATGGCCCTGCCTCTCACCCTGTGTGCGCTGGGATAGGCTCCAGATGACTCTCGACACCCTGATTTAGGAAATAAGAGGCTAGAGAAGATGAATGAATAATAATAAGTACCGAATCTTGTTTGTTTGTTGAACCTGAAATGTGGCTTTGTGAGTAAAGTTGAAGCAGAACGAAATTCACAATGATATTTCCATGAAAAGAACCTTGCTTGCTTTATGGTTTTTTAATGTACCATGACAGTCACTAATTAGTTGCAGGGCCTTCAGGTCAATCAGTTGCTGCTCTTTGTCTCAGATAGCTGTAAATATTTTCTCAAATTTGGCTTAAGGCTTTCCAAAGACATTTCGATGTGAGCTTCTCCCACTGTGCTCAGCAATTACTTACTATATCAACAAGCCAATGTAGGTGACAAGATCGACACCGACATGAGCACAGCATGAGCGCTTCTGTATTTTGTATGTGATGTGATATCCTTGTTACTTGTTGCTACAGCGTTCAAACAGCATGCTGGATTGTATTAGCTTTATTAAACATTAATTACTTGATAAAAAAATGTCAGCAGTGCGCTCCCACTTGGCAGACGGTAGAAGGTTTTGGCAAGCATGTTCCTCAAGGTCCTAAAGGCCACAATTTCCAATTTATTGTCTTATAATTAAATTAATTGTAATGTGTTAAATAAAATGCTCAAAATCATTAACCATTTTTGAAGATTTAAGGACTAGTGACAATGTAAGGTATTTCAAGAGCGTGAGGTAGTCCAATGTAATGTTTCAAGCCAAAAAAAAAAAAAAGAATTTTAGTGATTAAAGTTTTTGGAATGGAGATGTAATGATGCCTAAAATTAAGTAGTCTTTGCCGATATTAGTAAAATTAATCAATAATTGATATCAGGGTGGAAAACTAATCCAATTCCAATTCTGTTAAATGCATTTTTCACTTGCTGTAGTTTGGTCAGGAGCGGCACATGGCCTTTAAGTATTGAAAAAAGTACTGTGCTTAGAATTAAAATAACTGTTATGGGAAATTAAATTAAATAAACATTTATAAAATTCTGTTAAGGTTAAAGTTTTCTGTTTTTTGAGCCTGCATCTGGTGGACAACATTTTCTGACTTATATGAAAGAATAAATTCATAAAAATAATCAGCTTGCATCTGTGTAAATGATTTTAATGTAACTCAAACTCACCTAGTGTTCTTTGAAAACATGGCGGTTCCGTACTTTTAGGTTCTTTGCCATAACTACCCATACTCTATAATTCCTCATACCACCGTAACCACCCTACACGATGTACTATTGCATAGACCATTTGACACTTACTGGTGCAATCCACCCTAACCCTCCTAACACCTGATTGCTAAACACTTAAATTTCTATGATTGCATTGGTATGCCAGAAAAGTATAGATTTTTTTTCCTGGGAAAAAATCCTTATGTAAGTAAAGTAAAAAAAAACAATTTAAAAAAATTCACCCATAAATTCTGCCCTGCCTTTTTTAAAAAATTGTGTTCCTCTAAATAAAAAATATGCACTGGATTAGTTTTAGGGAAACAATAAAACAAGCATTGCTCTGTGGCGGACTCAAACTTTTGTATCCGACTATAAATAAAGAGTTATAAAGCTTGTTCGGTTCCCGTACCACCATAAACACAGCAAAAGGAAATGGAGCAAATATGAGTTATGATGTTGCTATAGAACCCCTCGAGTGGATTGTACACGCCCCAGATGGCCACGGTGTTGCTGATGGAACCAAGTTTGCCGTGCTCAGGTGAGAAAGGTCCTCGGTGTAATGCTTTGAATTCAATCTTGCATGGCACAATTGGGTTCAATTCAATTTCAAGCCCATCCAATTTAGAAGGTGTTTTATTGGTTCTTTTAAAAGAATCAGTTCTGAGCTCTGATCTCTTGTGAAATATATGCTAGGTCTCTTTTTGAATCAGTTTTAAAAATAAAAGAAAACTCAAATCGATGGTGCTGTTCTATGAGATTAATTTGAACTTGCTGCTGGAAGAAACTCATAGGGCTGTATTTACTGTAACAATAACTAGCTAGGACTGAGCCAACATAATGCTTCCATAAATAAAAATTTGTCTTAAGTATTTTAAAATGTGTATATATATATATTTTTATATTTGCATAAACATAAATGTTGGTTTAAATTTCAGGTTATTGTTTTTTGAAGAAGAGCTGCTTCACACTTTCAGATATAAAGTGCTAAGTCTTTGGCACAACGGTCAGTATTATGGATTTGGATGTGGATGTGAAGCTAAAAAACCCTACTCTGTTACTGGCAGGAATGAAACGATATTGCAGATTAAACTGAGAGTTTGTAATATAATATGGTAGATAAGTGGTTGAGGTCTTTAAAATTTCAAGGGTAGAACATGCATCCAATTTCCAGCACTACCAAGGAAATGAAAATTAGTCAGTTAGGACTGTACATCTAGCTAGCCACATGATTAAATACCATATAACATATAGTAAAATGTTTCTTTTTTGCATATCCCACCTTGAAAGATTGGGATCAGAGCTCAGGGCCAGCAATGATACAGTGTCCATGGAGCAGGAAAAGTTAAAAAACATCAACAAAGTAATAAATTTAAAAGTCTTGCTTATTGGAATTTGGCAGTGGTTGGTCTTGAATCCAGGTCTTCCTGGTCCTCCTTGGCAGTGGTGGGGCTTGAACCCGGGTCTTTCTGAACTTCCAATCAACAACCCAGCGCTCAATTTGAGTATCCAATGCCCCCAAATTGTTTAGTTCTTATAATACAGCTGAAAGTTGTCTGTAAAATTTAAGTAGCGAGAAAATTTCACGACTGGATTTGTTGCACAGAAGGCATCCTATCACAGAATTACACTGGAATTCACTAAGCTCCTGAGAGTAACCCATTCTTTAACAAATGTTTGCAAAAACAGTCTGCATGCCTTGATTTTATACACCTGCTGCCAAGAAAATGATTGGAATACCTGATTCTGATTATTTGGAAGGGTGAGCGAATACTTTTGGCAATATAGTGTAGAAGATTGCTCAAAAGTGTAAGAAAGGTCTGCTGTTATAAAGATTATGGGTTTAATGCTCCTTAACTGAACAGAAAGTTGCTTTTGTTATCTGCCAAATGCCAGCAGTGTGTAAATATGGGCCCAAGCACTGTTTCAAACATCAGAAAAACCAGCTGTGGAGCTCGATCAGCATTAATGCAAATCCTGTCTGGTCTGGTTTTCAGAGCGAGACATTTTCAATTACCTGTCACTGGAAATGACAGTGATCAGAAAATTTATGCGTCATAAGGAAAGCCTTGCGCAGGTTCTGATAGTTTCAAGCACTGTGACTCGGTGGGGATCGGTTCAGTGCTTCACCACTCCTGTTTCTAAAGACCAGGGATACAGTAACGAAGACAGGCTGCATCATGTTTCCCAAGAAAAGGAATCTGTCTGCACTCGCTGACAGGTTTTTTTATTTATAAGCAGAGATGTTTTTTGACAGTAGGCCTGTTTACTTGTATTTACTTGCAAAGTTTTTTGCATTTTTCAGACACCCATATCCACAATGATTGCTGCAGAGTTTAGCTACAACTTGCTTTTTAAGTATGCGTGTTTGATTAGGGTTGCTCCCTTCAGGAGCAAATTTGGTGACCTGTGACTTAACCGATCTAGTCGTAGGCATTGTGTTGCTCTTAATCAAGCAAAGACTTGAGGACGCATGGTTCCTTCTCAGAAGAAATTGGGAACAGGAAGCTTACTGTTTTTATAGCTTTAGATTTTAGGAGGGCAAATAACTCAATGTATTAAAGTAAAGTACTTAATTCCCAAATAATCCAGGGTGTTGATCTTTGTTATGAATCGTTTTTACTTAGGTTGGTCACATTCTAATTTAGCACAGAGGAAGACTGAGCATTTAACAGATTACTGGCATGTAATAAATGATAAACCGATGCCAGTAGTGTTGCCAAAATACATGAAGTACATTGCTCAAAAAAATAAAGGGAACACTTAAACAACACAATGTAACTCCAAGTCAATCACACTTCTGTGTAATTGAACCACCCACTTAGAAAGCAATAATGATTAACAATTCCATTTGGTGTGCAAATGGGATATAGACAACAGGTGGAAATTATAGGTAATTGGCAACACACCCCCAATAGAGGAGTGGTTCTGCAGTTGGTGACCACAGACCACTTCCTATGCTTTCTGGCTGATGTTTTGGTCACTTTTGAATGCTGCCGGTGCTTTAAATCTAGTGGTAGCATGACCAGAAGTTGGCGTATGCCTGTAGAGTGTTTTTCCACTTTAATTTTAAGTGTGACTCTAAATTCAGACCTCCATGGGTTAGTCATTTTTATTCGTTGATAATTTTTCGTAGGAAAATGTAAGTAATTCAGATCTGGGATGTGTTATTTTAGTATTCCCTTTCTGAGCAGTGAACATAAAATACATAATTCAGTATAATTATAAAATATTTTCCAGTCAGGGCGATGCAGTGGTTAGCAGGTTTGCCTCACAGCAAGAAGGTCATGGATTCTTTTCCCAGATCTTTCCGTGCTGAGTGAATGAATGAATGAATTTTCATTCATCCGTTAAACATGCTTATTGAATTAAGCGCCTCTGCTCTTTGCTTCTACTGCAACAGTTAAAATAACTTATTTTCTTTTTTGTATTGAGATATTTTAAATATAAACCAAGACAGTGTTGATGATCTATCTTTAATATAATTATTTATTGAATTGTTCTTTTGGCAGTGTAAAGTTAAACTTGTAGTTCTGTTACAGTAAAAACAGTTTCATACATGTACTGCAAATCAACAATGGAAAAAAATAGCTACAATTTTTTAAAAATTGTGAGAAGGTATAAAATAGATAAAAGTAAGTGGCTCTGGGTAAGGGGCTCTGTCAAATATAAATGTGAAAAAAGCTGCATTGGACATAGCTTTGTAATTCTAATCTGGAAGCATTATAATTGACAAAAGGAGCCAGCTGTCAAAATCAAATTATTCTAGTCTTATAAGGTAGAATTTGTTCTTTTTGCATGCAAGCACTAGTAATTTTCAGGTATTCAGGTATGAATTTTTCACCAGTGAGTAGAATTTTTTACCTAAATGTGGTAGATTTTTTTAAGCGAATACTTAAACAGTCATTAACATGCTACTAATATAAATTAAAATTAATTACTTTTACGTCCTGATAACTCCAGGTTCGTAGACAAAGGGAGCATGATAATGATAGTAGCATTTAATCGCTAACTTGATCAGTGTTGATGGACCCTGAGACGGATTATGCCAAAGCTAGAACAGGAAATCTCCAAAATATTTAAGATGGACAAATTTAATTGTACCGCAGTGCTTCGAAAGTAGATTTTTGTAGGGTGGGAAAAGTGGCAGAAATTAATATGCTCACTTATGAAAGATTAAGAGGCGTTGTGGTGGCGTACAACACAACAAGAAGGTATGGGTTCGAATCCCGGGCGCAGGGTCTTTCTGTGCGGAGTTTGCATGTTCTCCCTATGCTTGCGTGGGTTTCCTTCTGGGTACTCGGGTTCCCTCCCACAGTCCAAAACATGCACATTTGCTTTTCTTGATAAAGAATTTTCTTTTATTAATTTCTGTCTGTTGGACCTCACTGTATTTTTTTGCTTCATTGCAAAATGACAAACCTGTTTGCCTCCAAGTAGAAAAAAAAACTTGTATTGGTGAAAACTTGATAAAGCCAGACCAAAAGAAACAAAGAAATGTTTTTCAGTGTTAAACTTTAGCACTCTAAGAACCACAGCAGCCCACTTGAGACATCCGAGTCCGAGTGCTAGAGATGCTGCAATCAGACATCAATAAATAAAAAAACACCCATTTAGCACAATTTTTCTCTCACAATCTTTGCCTTGAGCTTACAAGAAACTTACAGCTTCTTGTAAGTTTTTGTCTGACTATATTTATGAGATGATTACTATTTTCATGTAAGCTTTTTTTCTTTCCAAATTCAAGTTGACTGATCAGACAATGTTCTCTAATCCAATACAATCCAAATGTTGTGTTGATTCTTTTAATCTGAATTAATTTCTGACATGTGTACAGCTTGCTTGTCATGCCATACATCTCATAATTTCTCATTTCAATCCTGTAAAAACCCAATGTGTGTCAGATAATCGATTTAGTTTGTAGGCATCATGCTGGTCTTTATCAAGCAACAATGTGAGAACACACTGTTAGATGTTTTTCGGAAGACGATGTGTAAAAAAGAGTAAAAATTTTTGTATTCCTATGAAGCATCGATTTCCTGTAAAAAAGAGAAAGAAAGAAAAAAGAGTGTGTAAAAGAGAAAGACCGCATGAGAGGGAGAGAGAGAAAATTAATTGAGTGTGTAAGAGAAAGAGAGAATAAGCAATAGAAAGAGAGTAAATAAAACTTAAGTTACCCAAAACAGGAATTAAACCATTACATGTGGTGACTTTCCCAGAAATCCCACTTAAAGTAAGCATAACTCACAAAGAAATTTTTTTGTTCTGTTTGGGTTATAAAAAGTTTTCATCCCACCTCTGTCAAACCGGTTAAAATCCAAACATTTCTATTCTGATTTAGGGTGTTGACATAAAGCAGTTTCAATCAGTGTAAACTTGATTACAACACTCCATATGAACATCCATACTGAAGCAATTGTGGTGGAAGCATCACGTTTTAAAGACGTCTGTGTGAAGTAATTTTTTATAGAAAAAATGGTTGGCATTTATAGCTATTATGGACTGTTTGTCTTCAAGTCCTATTGACTCCCTCTGCCAGTGCATTGATGAAATTACTAGCTGTATGTGCCAAAACCATCTCCAGTGGAACAAGGAGAAAACTTGAATCATTGCTTTTAAAATTCTGAAGGTGAATGCAGACCTTGATTCTGGGGGTCAAACAACCTAGAATCTTTGTGTAATTCTGGAGTCAGACCTCTACTAGTTTCAGTATTCATGGACTGTACTATTGTAATGCACTCCTTATCTTCCTTCTTTAAAAAACTGTTAGACAGCTGCACTGGCTCAAACATAACCCTGGCTCCTCAGGTCCAAACACTGACTGCAGGTTACATTTAGGTTTAATTTTTAAGTACTGTTAATCGTTTAAAAATCAGTCACTGGCTGTCAATTTTTTCTTATAACACCTTTTGTCTCCAAGCAAATATTTTAAGGGCCCCATCACATTTAATATAATCATTCTTGGCATTTCGTGTTTACAGTTTTGCTACACTGCGACCAGTATTGGTTCCTCCTTACCTGGGTCAAGTATTCCTGGGTATTCCAACTGCTGAAGGTGAACCAGGGGATCATGGGATAATTAGATAATACTTTATAAATGCTATCCTTAATGCTCACTGCTCAACACTTTTCAAATTATAAAGCAACCCCCCAGAGAGCTTACTGAGACCCCCCCCACAGTGATCACTCATTTTATTAGGATCAATTAGATCAGTTAGACATACCAGGGTGTCAGTCATCAAAGAAAGCCTATTTTTAGCTATTACGAAGGACACAATCGGAACCGTCTGCCAGAAGAGATCTGATGTGTTGATGTCTTCAAATACTGTTAATCTTTTCAGTTCTGCATTTACCAAATGAGTACTGTTATAAACCTGAAGGGACATAATCATTAACTGTTTTTATTTATTCATCACCTATAACCACTTATTTTATATTTTAGGTTCACAAGGGTCTGCTAGAGCCTATACTCGCTATTTGTATTGCGAAAGGCAGGAGGTGTACACTCTGCGCAGGTTGCCAGTCTATTACGGGGCACACACCCACTTACACTCACTCCTATGGGCAATCACTAATTTACATATTTTTGGACTGTTGGAGGAAAATTAGAGTGCCCAGACTAAACCCATGCAAACATGGAGAGAACATGCAAACTCCAAACAGAACAACCCCTTGCCTGAAATTTAAACCTGGGTTGTTCTTCTTTTGAGGCATAAGATGCATAATAAAAATAACAATCATAACCATAAAATAGAGTTTAGCTAATGTAGCTCTTTATGCGGCAGAGTAGTGTGTGTGTGTGTGTGTGTATGCACCCTACATTCATGTTACTCAATCGATAAGAATTTGTGATATAATCCATTCTTTCGCTGTAACAGTTTCCCCATCAAGCATCTGATAGATTTTAAATTTCATCTCTTGTTGAATATTGTGAGCCCTCATGGTTTAGTGTGCGCTCAGTTCTGAATTCTACATCAGTATAAATATCAATGCTACATTCATGTAAAACACACACACACATTCTTAAAGGTTTCACTGTTTCTGAGGGCAAATGGGATTGTTAAGGTGGCTGCTGTGCTTTGCACACTTATCACAGAGGGGAGGATTCTGAGTGACACCTAATGCATTTTATATAAGCTTGTTCAGGTGCATCACACGCCATTGCACTAATTTAAAGGGAAAGTTGTTTCAGTTTAAAGGGAAAGTCGGGCTTCAGATTATTAACCCCTAACAGCGAATAGAACAGAAACTCTGAGTAAAACATAGCCTTTTTGGGTCTCTGCTGTAAGTAGCTGTTATAAAGACTAGTTTACTTATTCCACATATTTTCTTTGGAGTCACGATTTTATGGAGGGGAAAGGGTATTCTTTGCACCTTCAAGATTTCAAAATTTGCATTCAAAAATGACATAAGTTTAGTGCAACCATAGCATGCAAATGATTTCCCTTACCTGCAATAGCTGTCGAATGCTGTAAATTTAATTTCAAACAGGAACAAATATCCATCAGGATCACTCCTCTAAAAATGAGTATTTTCACTAATGGGTATTAGTGAGTATAAGTCAAAAGGAATTGATTTAGAAGCTGTTTAGAATCAACAGTCAACCTAATGTACATACACTATATTGCCAAAAGTATTCGCTCATCCATCCAAATAATCAGAATCGGATTCCAATCACTTTCATGGCCACAGGTGTATAACATCAAGCACCTAGGCATGCAGGTTGTTACAAACATTTCGCTCTCAGGAACTCCAGCGTGAAACTGTGATAGGATGCCACCTGTGCAACAAATCTAGTCATGAAATTTTCTTCACTCCTAAATATTCCACAGTCAACTGTCAGCTGTATTATAACAACGTGAAAGGGCTTGAGAACAACAGCAACTCAGCCACGAAGTGGTAGGCTACGTAAACTCTGCAGGGGTCAGCTGTAAAGCATGCCACCACTGGATTCTAGAGTAGTGGAGAAGTGTTCTCTGGTGTTGAATCAGGTTTCTCCATTTGGCAAGGGTTTGGCGGTTGTGCATGTTTGTGTGTGTATGTGTGTGTGTGTGTGTGTGTGTGTGTGTGGAATGGGGGGTCACTTAAGTTTATATGCGAGGGGAGAACATGCAAGCTCATTGAAAGTTTGGGAAGACCCCTTGCCAGGGGATCGAACAGAGGATCTTCTTGCTGAAGTGACTGCTAACCACTAAGCCACCGCACCACCCTGCCGTAAACTTCTTTAGAATCCACTTCATCATGTTGACTGACATTAAGCCTTGAGAGAAAGAGTGAAAAAGAAAGAGAGAATGGTGGCAAGATGCTGGCACCTGGTTGAGTTTCATAAAATAAGAGCAGCAGGACCATGCCGTCTCTTCGGATCCCAGAGACATGATGACACCACCTGAAAGAGCTTGCCGAAATAAATTGGGCAAATCTGAGTGAGGGATCCGGCTGAGCGCAACCTGGAAAGCATGGAGTACAGACAGTGACTTAAAAATAGCCGTTGCTGGAAAGAGTTATTTATTATATAGTTATATAATAACTTCTTTTATTTATATATATAT
>JAOTQW010000002.1:381117-393311 GCA_026260075.1 Sisor rabdophorus | reverse complement strand
GTGACCCCGGAAAGTTCGGGAATAAGCGGGTAAAGAAGATGAAATGAAATGAATTACTTATATGATATCAATCCAGTAAATTAATATTTTTGAAATTGTTTAAATAAACTACAAATCAAGTAGTTAGCAGGGTTACCTTACAGCAAGAGGGTACCAGGTTCAATTGCCCGGCAAGGGGTCTTTCTGTGCTGAGTTTGCATGTTCCCCCCATGCTTGCTTGGGTTTACTTTAGGTACTCCGGTTTCCTGCCACAGTCCAAAAACATGTACATTAGGTTGACTAGTGATTCTAAATTGCCCATAGAAGTAAGTGTATGTGGTTGTTCGTTTATGTGAGGCTCTGTGATGGACAATAAAATGACACTAGTCTAGATAAAGCCTTGTGATATGTGGGTCAGTTGCTGTTCTTATAAAATTAGTTACTTTTTAAATTCTGGCGGTCTGTTTATTCTGTGACTTTGAACCACAAAATTTGCCATAATTAGTATGGGCATAAATTATTTTGTTTTTTTAAGGTTTGTGGTCACCTAACCATCAGATCCATATGTGGTTTCTCTTCAGACGTTTAGTACAAATGAAAAAAAAACAACAAAAAAGAACACTGTTTCATCATGACAATGACCCTGGGCACATAGCCCATGACCTCCATTAGGGCAGGTGTTATCATGGTATTGTATTTAAAAATTTGTGTGTTTAGTTCAGATCTGAACACCTCTGGGATAAACTGGAACATCAACTATACTCCAGACCTCCTTACCTAATGTTAGTGTTTGATCTTACTAATACTATTGTTGCTGAATGGTTTCTTTACATTCAAATCTCATATTGAAGCTACAAATTGTAGTGGACATTGAGCAGAGAGTAAATCTGGAATATGGTGGTATCAAAATACATATGATTTATATAAAATAATATTTGTATTTTGTAATTTTTAGCAATAACTAACATTTATCTTCCATACTCTCTTATTATTGTTATACTCGGGGCAAAATAATGTTTCCCACATAACTTTTTTTTTATAACAAGGTTTCCTTTTTGCCTAAACTTAAACATGCTTTAGAAAACACCTTTCTATTTCCTTTTGATCTTAATGGAAAAAAAAGGTACTATCCGATTTAAACCAGGTCATTGTATCCTACTAGAACATGACAAAGTGAAACACAAGTGATTTTTTTGGGCAGACTTCAGAGATAGTGTTCGCAGATTTCTGCTTTAAGCGAGCTATCAGCATGATGCATAACTACACCTTCCGAGATGCCTTCTGTTCGACAGACAGCTCTTCCTGCAGAGTGACTCTGAGACCCATGATGTTAGGATGATTATTTAATTATTCCTGATATTTGTTCCAGGTGAGTGTTGCACCATGGGTGTTGAACAGAAAATCTGGTTAGTCTGGTCACTCAGCAGTGAAATTAGAAAGACGGCAGAGGTGCGTCAAACGCGTGACTGCATTCAGCAGGAGCTGCCACTGAATTTCAAATTATGAGCTCTCAGCACTTCTTTTTTTCTTAACTCTCGTCAAGAACTGAGCTGGCGCATGTGATTGTGCTTTGGATTCATTTGATATTCTCAATTTGGTTTGTGAAGGCACGTCAAAGAATGCGATGGCATGCTTTTTGCCTGCCATTGCTTTAATGCAGATATTTTGTATTTTATTGCAATGCTACTGTCCAGAGTTATGTTTCATTTAATCCGTAATAACTGACTGGTGGGAAAATGAATATTAGGGACCAATCATGCTCTGTTAGACACACCACAAAAAAAACCCAGGGAATCTGAGGTTAAACATGAAGACTTAATTTATTCATTCATCTTCTATACCCGCTAATTTCTTAGCTCTGGGTCACAGGGGTCTGCTGAAGCCTATCCCAGCACACAAGGGTGAGAGGCAGGGGTACACCCTGGACAGGTCATCAGTCCATCACAGTGCCACACACACACATACACACTCGCACTCAGTCCTAGGGGCAAAACATGTATTTGGTACCCTTAGGAAACTCATGCAGGCGCAGAGAGAACACAAAAACTCTGCACAGAAAGACCCCTTTGCCCCGGAATTGAACCTTTTCTTTGCTACCGCCACCAAACCAACCTGATCCATTTTTCTAATTTGAATATCCTCAGTTTTAAAATATTATAAAAATATGGAGGAAGTCATTATACATTTAGAAAAATTAAAAGGGAGGAATTAGACTAATGTTTTGTAAAATCTGTTAAGATTTGTCAAACCTTTTGCACCATAGGTCAAGAGAGTCCTTGTGCTTTAAGCAGTTGGCCAGAATTTCTCCAGGAATGGTCCAAATTGTCTGTGGTGTGAATTGGAAAGATCAGAATTTAATATAAAAAAACAGATGAAAAAGACAAAACCTTTTTTGGAATCATCTCAACCTCAGGCGTGTATAGGATTGATTAAGTGACTGTGGACTGGGTGGGGCTGGTCAAATTCTTTGAGATGAATGAATGAATGAATATTTATACAATTGAGCAGTTGGGGGTTAAGAACCTTGCTCAAGGGTCTAGCAGTGGTAACTGGAACTACATTCCAGCAGGTGGGATTGATCAAAACTCTTTGTGAAATGTTGCAGTGTTGTTGATTTACAGAGGTGATTAAACTTTAAATTTAATTAAAAAAACTTTATTAATCCCAGAGGGAAATTGCTTTACATTTTTATAAATATCCCACCTTAGAAGGTTAGGGTCAGAGAACAGGGTCAGCTAAGATGCAGTGACCCTGGAGCAGGAGGAGCTAACGTACTCAAGGACCCAACAATAGTGGATTAGCAGCGGTTACCAAGTTCTTCCTGTTCTTACAATCAACAGCTCTGTGTCTTAACTATTTAAGCTGCTATTGCCCATAGTATTGATTTATCTAGCAAGTGTAGAGAATAGAAATAAACTTTGGGTCCAATGGGGTGTTATTGGTCATTATTTATTAGTGGTTTAAGGGCTTGGGTCAGTGGAACAAAGGCCTCTCATGGCCACACATAGATGAAGCGCGGCGAGAACTTCACATAAAAAGACCTTTTGCCCGGGAATCTAACCCGGACCCTTTTTTCTGTAAGGTGAACGTTCTAAGCACTACAAAATCCTGCTTCCCGCGTTAGATTATCTCATCCTTAATTATCACATTTCACCCTTAAAAGCTGGCAGCTTATCATAAAGTGCTGCCAGTTTTTCTTCCTGCAACAACAAATGTTTAAACTAGAAAAACAATAATAAATAGTAACAGAAAGCATCACTACTATAATGTGCACTTTGCTTTCTTGCTCTGCTTGCACTTTTAGTATAAATAGCCTTTACTAAAAGTGAAACATTTTCCTGATTAGAATTTTTTAAAAGTTTAAAAGTTTAAAAGGACTGTTGTAACCTCCCCAGTTGTTTAAAAAAAAAGCTTGTTCTTTCACCCGCCGGTCTCACAAAACATTGTCTAAACATAACCGTTTCGCTTTCTTACCCTTGTTGCTAGGTCGTCTGTAAAGCGCAGGACTTTTGGCAGCAAAACCAGAAGGCTTGATTAAAGCAGACCTGCCTGATGCCTCTTTGACTGTTTAAACACATCTTGGTAGGCAAGACCATCCCCTCGTATGGCTGTGCTGCAAATTCCTTTTGACGGAATCTTAATTAACCAATCAGTCTTCTTTCAAATTTAAATATGCATGCTGTGAGTGCCGAGGACGTTCAGGAAGAAGTCTTTGCCCGTGTGACAGTTCTGCACACTGAGGCAGATTTACAAACGGGAAAAGCAGAGCATGGGCTGAATGACAAGTCGGCTTGTATTTGTTGGCCATGTTGGGAACAAACTGCTGAACAAGCGCTAACAGATCCTCTGACAAATTAGTTTGCACACTGGTATAGCACTCATGGTTAAGGTGTTTGGTTGCCTGATACATTTTCTTCTTTTCTCTTTAGCCAGGTCAGAATACTTCAATCATACTCTGGTGCAGTGGAAAAGTGTTTCAACTCAAAGTAACCATTGTTTTTTGTCCCGCTGTTAATTTGAGTCACTGAAATGAGCAGAGATGTAACCCAAACCGAAGGATATAGCTGTATTACAGAAACTCCAGGTTCCTGTTAAGGACACTAAGCATATACTTTAACCTCATTTAACTATGGCTGGTCCACCAGCTGGCATGTTTTTAAAAGGTGTAAGAAAACCCAACCACCTATATCAGGATCGCTGCTGGAGCAGACGTTAAGGTATTTGTTTTACACTTCTAACACTAATTATTATGTCAGCGATAGTAATAGTACTTACGGTTGCCAGATCTTTCATTTTTATGTCTGCTGCAACTTACAGCGCTACCCTGCACACTTCCACATGCTAAAGCAACCTTGACCTTTTCCAAACACACACTAAGTAGGGAGTGTGAGATCATCATTAATTAGCACTCATCATCAGTTTCATACAGCTGGTTCAAGTCATTAAAGAATTAATGCAATTAAAACAATCCAACCAGGGAAACAACCCTAATTCCCAAACTGAAAGCCCTGTCTATCTATAAATGGTTTAAAAAATATTTCCATATAGCATCCAGCAATGTGAGTCAGCTTGTTTATAGCAAACACAGAAAAAATGCCACATTAGCGCTGTAACCTTCAGATTAATAACCTTTTTAACAGAATGGATATGGACGTTTTCTTTACCTGCTTCTTCGCGGGAACCCGGGGTTACACACACACTCACATTAACTCCTATAGGGAATTTATAATCATCAATCAACCTAATGCACATGTTTTTGGACTGTGGAAGGAAACCGGAGTACCCAGAGGAAACCCACACATGCGCAAGGAGAACATGCAAACCCAGGACCTTCTTGTTGTGTGGCGACAGTGCTAACCACTACGCCACCGCGCCGCCCCTATACAACTTCATTCTCATATTTTGTCTTTAGTCTCATAATTTATTATTTAAATATTCATAAATTTATCTCCTTTATCTTCTTATTCCCGAAAAGGGGTCACAGGAGTCTGCTGGAGCCTATCCCAGCGCACATAGGGAAAAAGGTAGAGGGTACACCCTGAACAGGTCGCCAGTCCATCGCAGGGCCACACACACACACACAGACACACATACAAAACCACACACACTCACATTCACTCTTATGGGCAATTTCAACCTAATGCACATGTTTTTGGACTGTGGAAGGAAACCCACACAAGCGTGGGGAGAACATGCAAACTCCGCACAGAAAAACCCCAAGCCTGGGATTCAGACCTTCTTGTTGTGAGGTGAACGTGTTAGCCACTACGCCACCACACCCCCTTCTTAAAATATTTTGTTTGTAATATGTATTTTTTTAACATCAGCTAATGACACTAAAACTATACATTTGTGTATAAGGTTTTATTAAATTAAACACTTATGTAATTACATTAGTCCAACCCGCCTGAAAACAATAATATTTTCCATTAGATAAAACCTGACTCAGATATTTTTGTATTTGCAGTTGATGCTAGTCCAGCATAGAATTAGCAAAGAAAATCTCCCAGCTGTGATTAGGCTTCACTAATTAATTTTTCAGCACATTGAAACATTTTCCTGGAGTAAACATCTGTTTTATTGCTCACCAAAAAAAAAAGTGCTAATTAAATGGTGAAGCATTTATGATGCCATATGCTATTGAGTGTATAACATGTGGACATTAGAGAGACCTTTGTAGGTGTAAATAGTGTTTTTTATTTTTTTAATTAAAAATCTTAAGGTAAATATTGAAGAGAGCCAAATTTTAAATAAGATTAATTAAGTATTAGATTAGCATAGCACCGAGTGATGAAGATTTTTAAAAGCATCTTAACAGTGATTTAGGCCTTGTTTTTTGCTTAACATATTGAAATATTTACCTGGGGTAAACATGCGTTCCAAGTTAAAGTGCTAAATCAATGGTAAAGCGTTTATGATTCCATATGCTATCTAGTGATCTGAAAATGATCTATAAAAAGCAGTCATTAGATAGATGCAAGAAGATGAGGCCTTTTGAGACCTTTGTTGGTGTAAATAGTTTTTTTTAATTGGAAAAAGTACATTACAAAGTATACTGATGTACAATTACTGCAATGGCTGAAATAACCTGTATTAAATTAGCCTCTTGCTCGGGAATTGAACCTGAGACCTTCTTGCTACGCCACCACACTACCCGTACATGTACTTCTGTTCAGACAAATGACCAAAAAGATTTTCCTCCTGTATAAAATAGCGCAGATATTTTTTAATAGTCTATTTCCATCTTTTTCCTGGTTTTCTTATTTTCCTAATTACAATGATATTTTTTCCCTGAAGTGTAATTGCTATTGTACGACATGTCAGCTTGCCTTTGTATTTCAGCCCTTGTTTATGATTTTCTTTTTCATGGCTCTTTTACTTTCCTAATTTCAAATGTCAAATCTACTCCAGCCAGACGGAGGGTGCCATAATCGATTTGCATAGAAGCAATGTGATGAATCTGTACCGGTCTGTCCTTCGTCTCTGGCCTTATAAGTTCTGAGTCTGTGTGTGTGTATCTGTGTGATTTATTCCTTTCTCTCCCTAGCGAAAATGTGAAAAGGGCACTGAATGTCAGCAGAGAGTTCCGGAGCTTCGCTGATTGACAGGTTGCCTACTTAGATGGTCACTGTGTAAAATATGAATACAGTTATCACTGAAAGTTATCCCAGTCTCTCTATCTGCTAGTATTTTCCCAGGTAAATCTATTACTAAGACAATATGTCACATAGACATATTAAGAACATTTTATGATTGAATCGAACTTCATTTCCATGTGTGTCCTTCAACAACCTTTCAACAGTGAGTGAATTTTTTATGTTTTACATATAACATATATTTTTATATGAATCAAAACTTTTTCATGGAAATTAAAGCAGCAGGGTATTAGTAGTGCATTAAAGGTCTGGAAAGCATGGACAAGTGGCATTACTCACCCGCCCGTGTGCTGCTGCAGTGCTGTCCGTCTGTTAATAAAGCTTAATCCTTGACACACTCCATCATTCCTAATAGATATATTGTCAAAGGCTGCCATTTCCTAACTCCTAAAGGGGGCCCCCACGGGTGAACGGATAAGTTGGTGCCGAGGCTCCCATCAGTTCTCATTGTACACCATGACACAAACACAGAGCCTAATAACTACCACAATGCTTCTTTCAACACCTGGTCCATCATAGCAGGTTTTAAAAATGTTGCTTGTGTATTTATTTTAGTTTAGGCATATGGGCATTTTGAAAACTATATTTATAGTCTTACAGATTTGTTCCGCTTCGTTGAATTAGTTTGTTGACAGCCTGGACTGAATCTCAAACAGATGTAAAAAAAAATGGAAAAAGGAATTTACAGTCCAGTTAGTTGGAATAGTTGAAGAAGTGGTAGCTTGTTGGTTAAGCTGTAGGATCAGATGATTATCAGTTCTAGCACAGCCAGAAATGCCAGAAATATAAATGTTGACACACCATCTTTGTCAAATCCCTCCTTAGGCATGGAGACTATAAATTTAATACAATAGTTTGGCTTGTTGGTCTTCTGCGTTCATTTATGCATTCATCTTCTATTATCCACTTATTTCCTAAATCAAGGCTAGAGGGTCTGCTGGAGCTTCTCCCAGCTCTGTGAAAGGTTTAAAGAAAAGGGGATATACCCTTGGAAGGTCACCAGTCCATAACAAGGCCACACACTTACACACACACACACACTTACTTCTATTTAGAATCACAAATTAACCTAATGTACATGTTAGTTAAGAACATTCCCAGTGTAAACCCATGCAAAAACTCCACACAAAAAGGCCCCTGTCTTGGAAATGAACCTGGGCCTTCTTGTTTTGAGGCAATGCTCCACATCTTCTATGTTACAATATTTTAATTATATAAAGCCTAACAAAAAAAAACAGTGGATGCAGAAAGCTAGCAAAACACCCGTGATAGGTTGCCAGTTTAAATAATTATTGAAATTATTGCCCGGGACCCCGGAACCTTTCTGCTGTAAGGCGATTTTGCTAACTGCTATGCCACTGTGCTGCCCCTATACTATGTTGTTTTACCAAATATTTTGGTACCAAAGGCCTGCAAATAAATTAGTGAAAATAAATAACATAGAAAAGATACTTTTGCCCATGTCAACAGAGTGACTCACTATCGAAAAAAAAACATGACTGGATATTGAACTGTTTGTATCCAAAGTTAAGCGCTGGTGGCTGATGGACAGCTATTGAGCAGTTAATCCTCCACAACAGGCTTAAACTACTTTGGCTTGATCTCCCAGGGATAAAGATTTAACAGTTAATTATAAATTATAACTTGGGCAAATTACCTCTAAGATGTGTTTAGCATAAATGTGGCCCAGCAATGCACTTAAGAATATATATCATTATTAATAGCATTAGAAGCAGAAAATTAAATAGTCATAATAAGTACATATATTATTAAAATTACATGGTCTTGAAAAGCGACCACCAGTTTTTAGAGTAAGTACTTCACAATAGAGTAAGCCTACACAATGTTGTTACATTGGTTATTGGAAGGAATATGGCATTAAATGAGACTGGTACTGACAGAACACCATTTCAAGAAAACTTTTTCCATTACCATGTTTAGACTTACCATTGGCTCGCTGGGTAAGCAACCTATTCATAATAGTTTAACCCTTATTTAACCCTATCATGTTTTAGATTCTGCAGAACTAAAAACTATACCTTACCTTCAAATATTATCTAATATGTTGACACATGGTGGTGGTAGCATTCTGTTCAGACTTACACTTTCTGGTTGCTTCTTTATTTAAAACGAACCTAAACTAGGCACTTATTTCTAAATAATTTTGCTACACAAATAATAAATGTACACACTTGCTCCAGCCACTTAAATATTTTGGATTTATAACATAAGGCGGTCAAAGGTCGACTTTAAAACGATATAAACAGGTCGCAAGGGGCTTTGAAACATTTGCACATGATTAGTACTTGTTAGAGTTGTCTACAGAAGAGAGTAAAATAGACCATTCAATACTGTAAAGTGATTCCTTGAGCCAAGTGGGCGCAGAACACAAGATGAACCTGCGTAATAAAACCAGTGTATCCCTACAGCTTAATTTTAAACCCTCATCCTATTCCTCATTACTTACTGATCACTGCAATCTACACTTTAATAGCCTGCCATGCTTCTGCATGCCCATACACTGCCCTGCCTCAACGTTCTCCTCCATGATGGTCAGCTCATAGCTTAGGGATGAAGGTCAGTCAGTGGGACTAGCTCGATTTTATTTATCAATTAATTCCAAAGTTGTTCCTGATCAGCAAGGAATGGATAATAAAACAGCTGCTTAAAGCAGCCAATAAATTTTTTTACAGGACATCATTTGATCAATGTTTCAAACAGTTGATTAAGATATACTGTAACTGATTGTTAGATTAAATCTTAACATACACTATGTATTCGCTCACATGTTTAGACTCGCATATGAAGTGACATCCCATTCTTAATCCATAGGGTCCAATGTGATGTCGGTCCACCCTTTGCATCTAATTGAACTTTTCTGGGAGAGCGGTCCAAAAGGTTTAGGAGTGTTTTATGGAAATTTTTGACCATTTGTCCAGAAGTGCATTTATGAGGTCTAATTGATGTTGGACAAGAAGGCCTAGCTTTCAAGTTCATCCACACCAGTCATCCACGTCTTTATGAACCTTGCTTTGTGCACTGGTACACAGATATGTTGGAAGAGCTGTTTGCCCAAAGTTAGGAGCATGAATTTGTCCAAAATATTTTGGTTTGCTGAAGCATTTAGAGTTCCTTTCAAAGGAACTAAGGGCAGACCCCAGATTCTAAAATTTAGGCCACCCCTACTGGGAAAAGTGGTTAAGGGGTTCGATTCCCAGCACCACCAAGCCACCACTGTGGGTTCCTGAGTAGAGCCTTAACCCCCAATTGCTGAGTTGTAAGTCGCTCTGGATAAGGGCATCTTCCAAATGCTGTAAATGTAAATGTAATGAAAACAACCCCACACTATAAGCTCCCCTTTGCACAATGCAGTCAGACAAGTATGTTTCTCCAAACATTCCCACATTTATATAATACAGCTGGCAGAAATTTTACGACTGGATCCTATGACAGTTCCATGCTGGAATTCACTAATCTCACGAGAGCGACCCATTCTTTTACAAATGTATGTAAAAACAGTCTAGGATGCTTGATTATATAGCATGCCTAGGTGCTTGATTATATATACCTTTGGCAATGAAAGTGAATAAAACAACTGATTTCTATTATTTGGATGAATAAGTATTCTTTGAGTATAAATTACCTCATACCTCATTGGCAATATAGTGTACATTTATGTTTTTGCTTATTACTTTTAAAGCCAGTTGAGAAAGGGTGAAACTCCAGGCACTTCTACCTTCATTTTATATCTTTAGTGGGTTAGTTACATTTCTAGGAAATTATTGTTTTTTTTCATAAGTGATCATTTACTAATTATGGCATTCAGTAGATGCCCCTTTTCAGAGTAACTTAGATTTAGCTTTTTTTATACAACTAAAAAATTGGGAGTTAAGGGCCTTGCTGGGAATCGAACAACCCGATCTGTTTATTAGCACTGTAATACTTTAACCAGTGCGCTACCACTGCCCTAATAGATCTTGTACCTTAACCACTGTGCTACCAACAGCCTTCACTGTGGTCTCATCCCTTAAAGACTCATGTAGCCCCCAAAAAAACCTGGGTTGGGAACCTATAGGGAAGCCTATCAAAAGCTGACCATTATACTATCTAAGCTTACCCATGTGTGGCCACCATGAAAATTAAGGACCACATTATTTTATCCTTAGTTGGGTAGCTAAGGTGGGCTCAAAAAAGTATCAGTCATATGTTAAACACTTTCACATTTCAATATGACTCACTCATATTTCATCACACTAAGCTTTTCCCGCAAAATAGGATACGTCTTAACAGCAACGCCGATCAAAGTGCAACATTTCCGTGTAATATTATGATGCAAAACAGCATGCAGAACATTAATATCTAAAATGTCAGCACAGTCATAATGTCACTGTGCATGAGCATGTCTTTATATTAAAATGCCATGATGGACTTTTAGCATACAGATGACAAAAGTGTGTTAAATCTTTAAATGTGTAAACTAGCATTAGCATGAAAAATTTAAATACTGAGGGGGACCCTGATTTTATATTTTATCGTATATAAAAATTTAAATGGCCATGAGGCAGAAATATGAGTTTATTCAGTATAAGCTATTAGCTATTAAAGAATGAGAAGGTTGGAGAGACATTAATAATTTTAATCATTAATATAAAAAAACCTAGTCTTATCCAGACTTGCAGGCGGAAAGACTTCTTTAAAAGAAAATCTAACATGGAAAATTTATCCCAACTGATAAATTTCACCTCTTTCTATATCATTGGCATGTACAATAAATAATTTTTTTAGGTGACCTCAACATACACAATGACTCTTAAGGGAATGATCTTAAGGGAATGATCGACCACGGCAGAAAAAGTGAATCATCAAGCACAGATGATTCACTTGCCGGGTCGAAATCGAATCTTTTAAAATTTTTAATTAGAATAGTAACTGGAAAATGAAAAAACTCATTCATTTTCGCGATTTAATCAGGCAAAGGATGGATATTATACACTTTGAATTCCATAATGTGCATTGGTTACATGCTTGTAACAGCTGCAGACATTTTTTTTTCTCTTTTTAATCATAGGTTGTAATTGATTCTTTTACTTATAAATAAATCTAATTGTATTTTTTTTTTACTTTCCTCCAAGTTCCTCCACAGAATCAATGTTCTCGATCACAAAAATGTCTAAAAATCAAATTAAATTTTCTTTTTACCCTAAATTTTTATATGTAGTTTTTTTTACACATTTAAACAATTAGTTAATTTTTTGTTGATAGAATTACCTGGTTCGTTTCCAAATTGTTTTTTATATGTGGTAATTTCACATTATTTAACTGATAAAAAATTTTCTCTGTGTAATTTTTAATATTTGGTTAAACGATTCATGATCCATATGACATATTCATTCATTCAATCATTTATTCATTAATTCATTCATTCACTTGCGATGCCCGCTTAGTCCCGAATTTTCCAGGGTCACGGGGGTCTGCTGGAGCCTATCCCAACGCACATAGGGTGGGAGGCAGGGGGGTACACCCTGGACAGATCGCCAGTCTATCGCAGGGCCACACACA
>JAOTQW010000002.1:341177-357927 GCA_026260075.1 Sisor rabdophorus | reverse complement strand
GAATAAACTCCCGTGACTAATATTTCAGTGAGCCTGTCCTGTGTGCTTCGTAACAATATGTTTATGTAACTGTCTACATGGGGGTTTTCTATTTCATGACACGCACACAGCTTGTCATAATTGTGCTAGTTATGTGCACTGAGCAATCTGAAATACAAAACTTAAAACCTCTTGAAAAATTATGTCAGGACCAGGCTAAGACCTCAACCTGAGTGAAATTTTAATTAGATTGGGTATTTTTATTTTTATTAAGGAATTTACATGGGGTCAAATTGACCATTTAAATTTATTGTAATCGGATTACACTGCACCAAGTAAATGATTAGTGACTTGATGGAGGTTAAGTTTTATTGATTAAAAGAGGTATAATCTCTTCAACCAGATCAAATACATGTTAAATGTTTTTTACAGAATTAAAACTAATATTTATATTTCTGATCTATTTCAATGATGGGGTATGAAACCAACCATAATCTATCCGCCTCCCAAATCACATACTTAGGTAATTTAAACATATTATAATTGTATAAATATTCAGTATTGTATTTATTATTGCCTTTGTCTTTTTTCACACTAAATATTTACTGATTAAATGTCATAAACTCTTGCACTCCAGAATCAAGCTGTTTTTCTACAAGCATCCACAAACGAATCCTTCATAATAAGACAAATGATGGCAACGTAACAAGACATAAGGTCTGGCAGGATTCATGTTAAGATGATCAGCACACTAGGCATAAATCTATCGTTAGCATTAATAAAAGTCCCCGCTAATGATGCCCGCGATCGAAATCTCTACGACCGCTGACACCCGGTGATGTATGCAATTTAAAAGGCGATTTATTTTGCTCACTGGTTCGGCATCGCATTAACAAGCTTTCTCGGCAAGAGCTGCAACCTCGGGCACCTTCTTTGTTCTGAAGTTAACGTATAATAATCTGTCCACAACTGCTCTAATTTCATGTGGGATGATCAAAATGCGCCGAGAGAAGCTTTAGGTGCTGTGTAGTCGAGTTGAAGGGCATCTCAAATAGTCACTTTAAAAAGTATATCGTTTAAATATCCTTGTTACATTGTAACACATTGTAACTCTCTCTCTCTCTCTCTCGCGTGCTCTCTCTTTCTCGCTTTTTCTTTACCTTTCTTCTGTGTGTATCTCTTTCTTTTTTCTTTTATCTCATTATTGTTTTTATATATCCTCTCTCTTTTTTTCTTTTTCTGTCTGTCTATATATACTGTGTTTATATTTTTTTTATTTTCTCTTTGTGTTCTCTCTTCTCATAATGTATACCCTAATTGAGTTTAAATGCTAAGCCCCTGAGAAAGGCCCTTAACTCTCTGTTGCAAGGTTTGGTGCTTATGTCAGCTTGTGCTTTGTAATCATTTGTTTGGATGTCGTTCCAGTGGGCTGCAAGTTTTCTTGAGCACAGTAAATTTTTGTCCAGTGAAGATGAAGGCTCAAAATGACGCATGTTTTATCAATGTGAATGAAATCGCTGCTTGTTGCACCCGACTTTCTGTTTCTAAGTAAATTTTCCTTCTTTACGGTGTTTCGACTAAGCCTTATGATCCTGTTTAACAGGGGTCGCATACTAATTTCAGAATTCACTTCTGCACTCCAGGTTTGCATCTTGACATTTGAGGCTGATTAAAAATTTGCCCTGGCACTAACCTTTGCAAGGCTTGAACCTCCATGTCATTGCATTAGCACTTCCATTATTATTCAGTCAGATCTAATAATGACAGTTTAACTATGGCCTGCACTGGAATGTAAAGATGCTTTAATGCATGTACAGGATAATCCATGTGAAGCTTGTTTAAGTCCCCAAGCAGGATGAATACTGATTCATTGCAACAGTTTATAGATGGAAATGAATCAAATGTGTCTCCATTACAGACACTTCAAAATGATTTTTTTTAAACACTGCTAAATTCCCTTTGATTTATGTATTTAGCTATTCATGATGTTATACGCAATCTGACCAAAAGTATTGGAACACTAGGTCATCATATCCACATCTTCTCTTTATATGTCTGTAGGGATTTTTGCAATAGCATTGATGAGATTGGACACTAATACTTGATGTTGTGATGAAGTCAGAGGTTCAGGCAAGTTTAAAGAATAAGGAGACAGCATGTCTTTTTGGGGAGCAGGGAATGTGTGAATAGGGACATTGACATGCATAATATACATTATACAAATAATAACACAAAAGCATTCTGGAGAAATGTGTAACAACGTTTTTGGGAAGTTGCTTTTATGTAAAAATAGTGCAGATAAAAAATATGTAGAGACAAGCAAAATTGTTGTTTTCTAAGCTAGTGATGTTAAATCTGTAGCATATTCTTGACCATAGATTGTGTATTTGGTTAGTCGACAAGGATACAGACATTGCAGAGAATATAGACGGTACATACTGAAATACCAGTATATCAAATTAATGATGAGTCTATACAATGTCAATAAGCACTAAGATAACATGTATGTCAACATGTAAATATGCTAAAGCTATGTGGTACTAGATATGTTTAGCCTATATGTCAGTCAGAAACAAGCTGGCAAAGCTCTAACAGGAACATTGGTGTCCCCTAACAGATGTCAGCAGCTGCTGCCACTGTTAATCACACACCAAACTTATCTTGGTACATAATATTTTCACAAGTTCATAATATTTTCATAAGTTTAAGGCCCCGAGTTGTTGATTAGAAGGTCGAAGTTCAAGCCATTGTAGGGCCATTTCAAGAATTTAGATATTTAGGAACTTAGTTATTTATGTGCAATTAAGGGTTAAAATACTTGCTTAGAGATCTAGCAGTGGTAACTTAGCATTGCTGGAAATTGAACTCACAGTAGTTTAACAGTAGTCTAAAACCTTAACCCCTGTACTACCACTTCCTGTAATCCTTTTGCATTTCTTGGAGTGATGCATCATAGATGTTTCTGCACTTTGACCCCAACTTCCTAAACTGAAAAGATTTAAAGATATAAATGTAAAATTCTTTTACATTTATACATTTAAGGTATTTGGCAGACGTCCTTATCCAGAGCCACTTTTTTTGTATATAAAGCCTGCAAAACAACTTAATCCCGCTATAAAAAAATATTTATTACCTTTACCATCCAAAGTTTTATTCCTTCCTAAGATGCTCAGAGATCACTTTAAATAAAAGATATCCAGTGTAAAAATGTGAGGCAGTTCTAAGTTTCACTCTGAACCTTTTTTCCATTCGTTTTTAATAGTTATAGCGGTGATGGAGCACTAATGGCTCGCAAGTAAAGAGACTGTTTACCCCAGAGAGGGTCAACCACAAAGTTTCTATTTGAAAATAAAAGCCATCTCCAGCCATCATGACCTTAAGAATTGAAAGGTCAGGTGTCCTCGAAATTAATGCTGTGTTTATTTACTGAAAAAAATGCTGTGCTGCTTTTTATGTTGTCTAATAACCCCTATTGAGAGAAGGATCTGTCCTTGGACAGGAAATGCAAAAGAAAAAGCAAATCTCTATCCATAATAATGCGTCATTCTCTCACTCTGTTTGGGATCATTTATCTTGATGTTAAATTAAAACTTTTAAATATTTCATTAAACCATACAATCTTCTTTCCTGCTGGATGATTCCTTATTTGCTATTTTTCTGTCCATCTCTAAAGAAAAAGCGAGATTAAAGAGATCACCTAACATAAAATAAAAAAAAATCTAGTCATTATTGTCTGGTTATTCATGCATGATTTTCCCTGTACTGCTTCACACTAGGCTTTTCAGACAGAATAATAGTCTGTGAATATATTAGCCAGATCTAATCCTTCCTGATGGACTTTCAATTTACATGTGTGACCTGACAAAAAATATTTGTTTGTTTTTTACTCCTTTCCACCTGCCATCTTAGTCTAAGAAAGAACCTACATAAGAATAAGAATCTATTTATGGATCAAAATTCTTCTAAATCAATTATTAAACAGATTCAAGTCTCAGCAGTCTTTTGAGTCAGTAGGGATTCTGACACAAGTGGTAGATTTAAAATAAATCTTAGCCACCACTGCCATTGGTAGAAACAGGACGAAAAATTGAAAGTAGAAAAAAGGGGTAGGGGTTCGCCTCACAACAAGGTTGCGTGTTCAAATCCCTTGTACGGGGTCTTTTTGTGCAGACTTTGTATGTTCTTCCTGCACTTGTGTGGGTTTTCTCTGGGTACTCTGGTTTCCTCCCATAGTCTAAAAAGATGTACATTAGGCTGATTGGTTACTCTAAATTGCCTATAGAAGTGAATGTGTGCGTGTAGTTGTCAGTATGTGCCACTGCGATAAACTTGGGTACTGTTCAGGTGTTCAGAAGTGTACCTGTTCTAAGTGTACCCTTATGTGCGCTGGGATAGGCTCCAGCAGATTCTGTGAATAATAACCTGGGAATAAGCGGGTGTAGAAGATAAATGAATGAATGAATGAATGAATTCGTTAATTTAAATAATTGAGTTTTAAACAAGTAAAAGTACAAAAATTATTAAAAAAAAGAAATTATTCAAAACTTCATATGTACTTAAATGAAAGCATTCATAATTAGTTATTTTTCACCAGCAATAACCCAGAGTCCATTGTAGCCATATTCACATCCTTTTTAAAAATCTGCCTGTTTTGCTAAGCACCACGAGTGTGATGTATCTGCTAAATCTTACAAATCAGATAAAGCTATACTTGCAATCTTCAGTCCCTTACATTTCTGAACATGCAAAAAGTTTTCTATACAACTCAGTTATGTATTCCGACAGTTACTAGGACACCAGCAACTATTGCCCAAGCCACCTTGGCTGGCTTTTCTCGATGTAAAGGAGCAGCGGCTCTACTTTGAGCTCCTACAGGATAACTCCTACAGCTAACTCCTCACTAGCTGGGCGCTCCTCCGTCTCTCAGGGACGGCTGCCTGTATTTGAGATCTCATTCTTTTGGTCATAACCCAAAGTTGATGGCCATAGGTGAGAGTAGGAATGTAGATTGACCGGTAAATTGGAGGCTTCGCCTTGCAGCTTAGCTCCTTCTTTACCACGTCTGACCAGTACATCGACTGCATTGCGGCAGCAGATGCACTGATCCATCTGTCAATCTCCGCTCCATTTTTCATTCACTTGTGAACAAAACCACAAAATACTTAAAGTCCTACACTTGAGGCAAGATCACTCCACCAACCCAAATGCGACAAGCCATCCTTTCCCAACTGAAAACCATGCCTTGGACTTGGGGGTGCAGATTCTCATCCCAGCCGATTTACACCAGAATGCAAACTGCTCCAGTGCATGCTGAAAGTCCTGGCTTGAAGGAGTCAACAGGACAACATCATCTGCAGAAAGCAGAGATGAGACCATGTGGTCTCCAAACCTGATTCCCCCCTGCCCCAAGCTGCATCTAGAAATCCTTTCTATGAAGATAATAAACAGGACTGGTTATAGAGAGCAACCCTGCCGAAGTCCAACATGCACCGGGAAGAAGTCAGACTTACCGCCGACAATGCAAACCAAACTCCTGCTACGATTGTACAGGGACTGAATAGCCCTTAGTAAAGGCCCTGAACCCCATATTCCTAGAGCACCCCCACAGTACGCCTCGAGGGACACAGTTAAATGCCGTCTCCAGGATCCACAAAACACATGTAGACTGGTTGGACAAACTCCAATGAAACCTCCAGCACCCTGAAGCTGATCCAGTGTTGTATGGCAAATCCTCCTTTTCAGTACTCTGGCATAGACTTTTCCAGGAAAGCTGAGGAGTGTGATTCCTCTGTAGTTGGAACACACAATCCTGTCCCCTTCTTAAAAAGACCAACACCCCGGTCTGCCATTCCAGAGATAATGTTTCAACTGCCATGCAATGCTGCAGAGGCTTGTCATCCAAGACTGCCCCACAACATCCAGAGACTTGAGTTCCTCAGGGAGGCGGGGATCTCATCCACCCCTGATGCCTTGCCACCAAGGAGCTTCGTATCTGCCTCAGGAGGATCTCATCCACCCCTGATGCCTTGCCACCAAGGAGCTTCGTATCTGCCTTAGTAACTTCAGCTTGCATGATGGATGAGTCCACCTCTGAGCCCCGAGCCGTTACTTCCGCGATGGAAGACTTGTTGGTGGTCTTGTTGATATTATTAAGAAGATCCTCTACATACTCCTTTCACCTCCTCACAACATCACCTAGTCGAAGTCAGCACATTTTTACCTCCATTGTAAACAACATTCACAGGGCTTTGCTTTCTTCTCTTGAGGCGTTGGACAGTTTCCCAGAAGCTCTTTGAGGCCATCCAAAAGTCCTTCTTCTTGGCCTCACCAAACTCTTCCCAGACCTGAGTTTTTGCCTCTACAACCAGCCGAGCTGCAGTCTGCGTAGCTTGCTGGTACCCATCAGCTGCCTCTGGAGTCGCACAAGCCAACCAGGCCCAAAGGGACTCCCTTTTCATCTTGACGGCATCCAGTACTTCAGAATACCTCCACCGGGTTCATGGATTGCTGCCGTGAATGGCATCAAGAGACCATACGCCCACAGCTCCGATTAGCTGCATCAACAATGGACGCGGAAAACATAGTCCACACTGTCTTGCTCTTTTGGAGGTGGGAGTTAGAGACATTCCCCTTTCTTTGCCCAAGTGTCCAAGACATATGGTCGGAGGTCAGATGAAAAACATACGGAATCAATCATTGACCTCTAGCCTAGGGTGTCCTGCCAAGTGCACCAGGACATCCTTATGCAAAAACATGGTGTTTGTTGTGGATAGCACAGAAGCCCAACAACATTCCTCCCAATCATGCCCCTCCTATCATTGTCGCTGCCTATGTGGGCGTTGTCTCCAAGTAGAAGGGCGTGATTCCCAGTCTGAGCACTTTCCAGCATGCCTCCCAGAAACCCCAAAAAGATTGTGTACTCTGCCTTGCCATTTGGCCCATAAGCCCAAACAACAGTAAGGGACCTTTCCCCAACTTGAGGGCGCAGGGAAGCAACCCTCTTATTTACTGAGATGAACTCCAACACATATCGACTTAGCTGCGGGTATATGCATGCCCACACCAGCCTGCCGCCTCTTACTGCAGACAACTTCGGAGTAGTGGAGGGTCCAGCCTCTCTCGGTTGAGTTGAGTTCCAGACCCCAAACTATGCCTGGGGGTGAGTCCAACTATATCTAGTCGGTACCTCTCAACCTCCAGCACAAGCTTGGGATCTTTTCATCCCAGCAAGGTGTCCAGGGATTGAGGAATCCAGGATTCGACTGTCACCCAATCAACAATGCAGCAACCCCTTACAGTCCCTCTTGCAGGTGGTGGGCCCACAGGAGGTCGGCCCCACATCGCTCCTTCGAGCTGGCAACATAGGTCCGAGGGTCCTTTGGGCAAAGGTGGCAGTACATGGAGTGAGATACCTAATACTTGAATCTACTTGAATGGGTTTCCTCCGGGTACTCCGGTTTCCTCCAACAGTCCAAAAACATGTATATTATGTTGATTAATGATTAAATTGCCCATAGGAGTAAATGTGTGTGGTTGTTTGTCTATGTGTAGCTCTGCAATAGACCTTTCAGAGTGTACCCCTGAATAGACTCCAGCAGATCCCTGTGACCCCAAGCTCGAGTATAAGTGGGTTAGATGATGAACAAAAGAATGATAAATATCTTTCTATATTCTAGTCTCAGTTCTAGTCTCAAGTTGACCAGACCATGTGCCTAACTCCTTATTCTGATTCAACATTGTATATAATTATTAGTATCTGGGTGACACGGTGGTGTAGTGTCTAGCACAGTCGCCTCACAAGAAGGTTCTGGGTTCGAATCCTGAGCATTCAGGAAAACTTTTTTATGTGTTCCACTGAAGTGAACATGTATAATGCCTCGAAAATCCTCAACGCCACACTAGAGATTGGATCAAAATGAAAGATTAGTGTACAACACTGACTTAGGCTTTACTTTTGTCAAGGCATTATGTGAGTCATAAGTTGCCCTTTTCTATTCAAGAGATAGAGAAACATATTTTGTCGCAGCCACCCTTATCCATAGTGATATTTATTTATGGTCTTTTATCCAACTTAGCAGTTGGTGGTTAAGGGCCTCACTCAGGGGCCCTGCAGTGGCAACTTGTAGTTATGCTTTGCATGGGATTTTAAGCCATGATCTTCTGATCAAAAAGTCACACCTTATTCACCGACCTGTAACATTTGGACTACTGTTATATTCTTTAGAAAAAAAAACTGGATGTATAATATTTTGGGGGAAATCAAACTTTAATATGTAAACGACCCAAGTTGTGCTCTAAATGAGTAATCTTTTCAAGTTCTTCCTCTTTTACTACATACAGCTTCTGCTTAAATACCAGCTTTTTGTTACTCAATTAAAGTGAATCATACATTACAAATAATAAATATTTTACTTATTAACTTTAAACAAGCCAGGCAATTACATGTAATGTGTTTCAATCCTGATGGTATTTCTTTTTTTATATTGAGTAAGACTGGCCTGTTGACTCAGACTTTGCCACAGTCCAAACACTCTGGCTGAGGCCCAAGAGCCGCCTCTGGAGCCAGGCCTTTGTAATGAAAGAAAATTAATAATTCAAGGTGATGTTAATCTCAGACAGGTCACCAGGTTATTTCCTGGCTGACAGAAGCTCAAATGATTATCCAGGCAGATAAAATTACTTTCTGCGCGAAAGGTATGAGAGGGCTGCCGAAAGAGGAGCCCTTTTAACTTCTCTCACTTCTTAACCACTGTCTCTAAAGAATATACAGTGAGATTCTCATCAGCAGAGGACGAATTGGTGTCAGATAAATATATATATCACCTTATTGAAATGTTTGGATAATGAGTTTTTCTTTGCCTGCAGCTTTCGATTTAGCTTTATCCAAATCAAACAGAACTTGTTCTATTTATCAGAAATTTAGTTTACAAAGGTAAAAAATAAATAATCAAATTTCATTAATCAGACAGATTGTGTACAGCTCTTCAGCATCTGGTTGCCTTTACCTTTAAACTATTTACGTGCACTATTTCTTTTACTGTATGAAAATTGTAACCTACAGCTGTGTATACTAAGAATAATTCATTCATTAATTAATTCTAGATTATAACTTGGGGTCACATCCCAACACACTTTAGGCTAAAGGCAAGGGTACAGCCTGTACAGGTTGCTAGTCCATTGGCAGGGCCATGCATGAATAAACAACCACACACTTACTCCTATCGGGAATTTAGAATCACAAATTCACCTGATATACATGTTTTTGGACTGTGAAAGAAATCCATGGTAAATCCAAGGGTAAACCTACACAAACACAAGGAGAACATGCAAACTCCACACAGAAAGACCCCTTGCTTAGGTAAAAAACTTGAGACATTCTTTCTATGAGGTGACAATGCTAACCACTACACCACTATGCCGACTCTTACAATAATGGAGTCATTTATTTGCAAGACTTAATTAAAGTGATATATATATATATATATATATATATATATATATAGTTGAAATACTTGTCTGTATTTGCATCTGTAAATGACACTAAACAAAACAAACTATGATTAGAAAAGGTGGGCAGGGCATGTTCTTTAAAGTCCTGCTTGTTGTTTAAATAACTCCTGCACCACCAATACCTATTCACTTTGTCTTTCATTCGTGCACCCTAATCTGAAATGGTATCCATATTTACTGACAAGCTATACTGGATCCTCGTAATCACCGGTAGATTGAACAGGGATTGTTGACATGGCATTATATATGACTAATAAAAACTGAGGGGAGGTCCAGAGCCTCTGACATTTTTTTACCAGTGTTTCATTGCGAACCCAGACATGCTTTATCCATGCTAGTGGTGTCTAGATAATGTCAGTGGGTAAGTTAAATCAACCTAGAAGGTAGCATAAGCAATACATGTATATAAGGAAATAGTGAGAAAATAGTCGCCAACCGATTGGTCAACAAGCTAAAACCCTATACAAACAATAAAGAGATTAGAAACAAATAAAAGAGATAGCAAGCGGTTTTGGTCACATGTTGGTGATGTAGCATGTTCGGGCAGTAAGATGGCGAGCTGGATTTGAACTAGTGCCAGTTTAAGACTAAATGAGACTCTAATGTTAAAGCCTATTAGCGTGTTTTAACTGGTAAGCGTGTTCCAGGTCTAGCTTTATCTTTACAAACTGATGACTGAGGAAAGCGGATTGAGTAATGAAATGAGAACTAAAGCCAAGCGACTGAGTATAAATGCTTAGATTTTATTTTAGCAATTCATACACATGGAATTGTCCTGGGGGCTTGAAAGAAAAAACATTATGTGCAACAGTGTGTATCTTGACTTCACAGTTGGTGATGATTTTGTTTTCTGGTTTCCAAAAAAATGGAAAACATAAACCAACATAAAATTTTTTCACCCTGTTTGGTGTTTCGAAATAAACAAAAGGCAAGCAGCTGGTCTTGCCATTTACTGGCAGAGCTACTGCATTTTCTGATATTTTTTTTAATTAGGAGAATTGCGTGTTGTTGCTTTGTGCAGCATTTTATTAGCATTCAGAGCTACGCCACTACTGACCACAGTGAGCAGGAGATGAAACTGTACGTGGCAAACAGACTTGTTGACCTGTGCGCTGAAATAGAGATGCCAACTAGAATAAAATTAGCTTTCAATAAATTATTTGCTCTACATGCTGCTGTATTATACCATAATGATTATGTTAGGATGCTAAATCTGCTATCGTTCCGCTCAAGCTTGTAGTAGAAACTATATAAAATCATTACATTAAACAGTAGCAAACGAATCAAATTCTTTTATCTCCTCTTTTTAGAGTCAAGGGGAAGTGGGAGCTCAATTGTTAAAGTGTTAAACTGCTGATTGTAGGTTTTATTCACCGCACCATGATACTGCCAGCGCTGGGGCCTCTTAGTAATTCCCTTAACCCTCAACTGCTAAGTTTGATTTAAAAGACAAAGAGAAGTAAATATAAATGTAAATGTAGAAGTCAAATTGACTATGTGACAAAGAGAAATCTTGGACTAATTTCTAATATCACTGAATATTTTACAAGCTGAAATATTTATTAAAGGTTAAATCCAACAAAATAAACCAGTTTAAGCTGCATATAGTTTAGAAAAGTATTTTTGTTGACATAAGGTTCAATTATTCACATTCTATACTCGCTTATTCTCTAACTTGGGGGAAAAGGGGTCTGTTGGATCCTATCCTCAGCGCAAATAGAGTGAAAGGCATCCAAATCCATTGCAGGGCCACACAAAAACGAACAACCACACACACACACTCACTTCTATGGCTAATTTATCAACAACCTAATGTACATCTTTTTTAATTGTGGAAGAAAACCGGAATACCTGAAGTAAACTCATGCAAGTGTGCGAAAAAACTCCACACAGAAAGACTCTTTGCCCCGGAATTAAACACGTCATTGTTTTTGTGTGAGTCAACTGTGCTAACCACTATGCCACCACGCCACTCAGATTTACACATCAATTTTTTTCACAGTACAACTGCTAGTACATAGTAAGTTTATTAACCAACTTATTAAACAACAAATAAATTAATTCATTAAATACATTTTAAAATTAATTAATTTCTAATGAGTAAGTTTATTATCAATGGCTGTTGCAGTGTTGTACAGTAAAATGAAAAACACTTAAAATAATTTCTTATCTTTTCATAGTAAGTGGTGGAGTAAAGAGGACGTTATCGATCTGTTTCCCCAGTTCAGCTTGACTCATTCAACTACTTCTTTCAGTGGCAGATTTAGTGAGCCTGAATCGCCTCTCTTTGCTCCCCTCTCTCGCCGCACCAGCGTCCAAACCCTGCAGTAATTTTACAGTAATTCCACCTCCCACTGCACAGAGGAGATGAAAGCGAGCTATAAAATATTAATGTGACTTCAGATAGCCGCAATCTTGACTTCTCTAAATCTTTGCACGCAAAGGGCAAAAATTCAGACGGGGAATAGCCAGGGGAGATCGATCTCCTGACGTGATGATGCACGAGATAAAAGGGTTAATTTAACTGAATGGCTAGGCGAAAGGTGTGAGGACTGAATGGAGGCAAAAAAACCTTGGCATTTTTGTTTTGGCTTGTCTGGTTTTTTGCCTGGCCTTTAACACCTCCGTCGCCTCTTATTGCCACAGCTATTCGTCTCAACACAGCTTTCTTTCAGAACTCAACACAAAGCTTGTTTGCCTGCGATGATGCATGACACTTTTATTAGTATCGGGGGGTATCATTTTTTTTTCTGGGGCATTCTGTAAACACTGACAGGTGCAGGGCAATTTTGAGATTATTTATAATGATATGGTGCTACACTGAGAGAAGCATCATCATCCACAGCTATCCTGGGGAATGGCTTACAGTGGATCGTGTGTAACCGAAAAACATGCATTTTTCCCCAGATAATGTGTGCAATTGAAACAGCCACTCAAGATAAAGAAAAAACATAACAACGAAGAGAGGGCATGCTATGAAAATGTCAAGAGGGGAGCTAATTTAAATTTACTCGTCATACAGGAAGTGCAGCACATCCCTATGCAAGGACTGACTCAGGATTGCAGATGAAACTGTGAGATATAAATTTAGGACTGTTTTACGTCAGTGTTTGCAGAGAAACTATCTTAACTTAAAAGTCCAGGGGATGATATTCAAATTAACCCACCAGTAATAAGCATAGAATGTGCTAAGACTCACATTCAGCCCTAAAACATATTAGAGAAAATGTTGACCAAAGTTTGTAATTTAAAAGGAATATTTATTACATATTATATATAATTATTATTACTAATTGAAGAAATCCTTATTGAAAGCAACTAACATTTATACAGTTATATATTATTATTCATTTACATAACATTTACAGCATTTAGCAGATGTCCTTAGATGAACCAGAACAACTTATAAATAAGCAATTGGGGTTTAAGGGCCTTGCTTATGAGCCCACAGTGGTGGCTTGGTAGTGCTGGGAATCGAACTTTCTGGTATCACTCAAACACCTTAACCACTAGGTCACACTTCCCCTTATTCATTTACCCCCTATCCCACAGGAGCAACAATGGGGCAGCACCCTGGAGCAGAAATGGTTAATGGTCTTGCTTAAGAACCACTGTCTAAATTATATACCAATTTTACTGAATATTGATGTCAGGGCTCTATGGCGAATTTTTGCGTTGTTATAAAGCAATGTTCACTTTAGAAATTCCTGATGATAAAGATAATAACCTTCATATAGGGAGAAAAACTCTTCATGGATTCTTATACACAAATTCAAACAACATGGCTTTTCACACCTGTGCAGACTATTATACATAATTTTTCTTCACCCATCAGAAAGAAAAAGATCACCTAGACAACATGCTCTTCAGGAATTCTTTCTGCATAAATATTCATTCAGAACTAGCATGCTAGAAAATTAGCACTGTCACATTTTTTGTGTATGCAGTGTAGAAATTTGAAAAACTTGTCACAACAATGCAAAAGTTGAACAAAGACGTTTTTAATTTGCAGACGGACTTGACTTTCTTTTTCTCCAAAGGTCTTTCCATTGCTAACCAACACCAACATAGGCAGGTTAGTCTCCTGTTCTATCAAAGAATATGTCTACACCATGTTATCTCTGGGATAACATTCCACCCTCATCTGAGGCGGCATCTCCTAGCTTCTGTTTAACTGAACACAGCTGATCCAGATAACCGGGTGTGGGTGAAGCAATTTTAAATTAAGCTAGGGAACTCGAGAAACATAGGTTGTTCACTCTAGATTGGTTGCTACCCTTTTCAACCAAATAAAGCCTCTATGGTATCCAGACCTTCTGCTCCCAGTCAAAAGATTTAAAACTCTTCGCTACAACACTAAAAATAATGCTTCCAAGGCCCTTTGGTTCTTATAGCATGGTTCCTGTTCTTGCTGTTCTCGATGTCTGGTGAAGCATTAATTACAGCTGACAGACGACTGTGATTTCTTGAGTATATCAGAAAGAGGAATATCACTGCCATCGCTCCAGCGTTCATGTTAACATAAAATCAATAAAAATGCACAAGAAAAGGAAAATGAAACATTGTTACTGGGTCACAGGAGGACTGGGAGTTCTGAATTATCTTCTAGAAGCAGTGTATCATTTTAGGAGAATTTAGTGGTTGGTTTAATGCACTTTTTATGAGAATGATTTGAAATTTTTAACTAAATAGGCATAGTCATATATTTATGTAGTTCAGACTGCTGTCAAATTACAGCAGGTGTTTTTATGAGAATCATTTATGAGACTGAAATAACTAAATTGAAAAAATTTTGACAGAAATAGGGCGGCACAGTGGTGTAGTGGTTAGCACGATCACCTTACAGCAAGAAGGTCCTGGGTTTGATTCCCAGGCAAAGGGTCCTTCTGTGCAGACTTTTTATATTCTCAGTGGGTTTACTCCAGGTACTCCAATTTTACTCCCACAGTCCAAAAACCTTAACATTAGGTTGATTGGGATTGGTGTATCACATCTGGTCAATTTCTAATTTTAGTTTGATAATCCATTTTCAATCCGTCTGGTATCAGATTTGCATTACAGCAGTTTTATGTGACATACAATATCACGACAGTGTGAAAATGTAATAGTGGAAATTACATCAGTCAAGTACAAATTAACAGGAATAACCAGGCAGTTTTTTTTGCCATAAGAGCTAAAAAAAGCTGTATTATTGATTATCCATTATTTTAGACAGATTCTCATTTCATACAGATTGTCTCTACAATGGGAGTAGAGCATATCGTCATATGCATACCTCAGAATCAGCCAGAAACTTTTTACCTACTGTATTTTGCTCAAACTATAAATCTGAACATACTACTCGTGTTGCCAATAGGTACTATATACTATTTACTGTATAATTGTAAAGTGTGCAACATTAAATACTGCCTTCATCTTACATTGTAGGTTTACAATTTTTTTAATATTGTGGTCAGTTTTTTTTCTGATAATGTTTTATTTGATATTTTATTTTTATTATGTTAATTTATGTTAAATTAGATTTGCATACAATGGCTATAAAAAGCTTGGTCATGTGACACCAATGTATGCCACATAAAATTTCAGCCATTTTGAAATATGACGAGTCATCTCTCCCACAGGATTAAGGAATAGTAACAACTGGAAGACTGAACTTCGATTTTTCCAGCCCCACAAAGCCATCATCAATTGACCCCTGAGCAAGGTCCTAAACCCACGATTGCTTAGTTGTATAAACAAGATAAATGTAAGTTGCTCTGGAAAAGGACAGCTGTCAAATACTTTTACGTACTTAATTCATTAATATAATATTTACTATAATAGTTGAAAAAGTATGCACTTTCATATGGCAGTGTTTGTCTTGCATTGTAGGTTTACTTCCTGTTTTTCCCCTGGTCAATTTACCTGATAATTTTGCTTTGCTTAATTTATTTCCAATTGATCTTGCATCAGATTCTAATTAAAGCAGCTATATAAGCACTTTATTTTCCATTTTTTTACTGATTAAACACAAATTCAGCTTGACCTGCTATATAAAAACCACAAAATTGCAAAAGCCCTCAATGGCAAAAAGTTAAGCTAAAGATTTTCCTGTAAGAGCACTCTGAGGAATTTCTATAAATAAGTAATGATGCCTGCTAAAATTTGACCATAATATAGTTTCCATGGTTTATTTTTAGACTTGCTGGACAAAACATTTTGATTTAAAAAGTTATATTTTAAGGAAGTAACCAACATTTTCCCAGCAAAAAACTGAGAAATTAATATGATATGAAAATTTATATTGCATATTATTTTTTCTCTGGGTATTTGTGGCTAAAATAGTCATTTAGCAGATAAAAAAGTACAAAAATACTCTTATGTTGAAACAAGTTATAGCTCTGGAAATAGCCTAAATTTAGTTTTTTTAAGGTGTACTATATGTCCTGTCCACGGTGTACCCCTGCCTCCAGTTCATGTGTGCTGGGATAGCCTCCAGCGGCCCCTTTGACCCCGAGGAATAAACCGGTAGAGCAGATGAATAAATTAAAAGGTGTACAATATGTTTATTATGAGAAAGAAAAGGGCTTAGTGGTCAGTGTTGCCTTACAATAAGAAGGCCCAGCTTTGATTTCTGGGCAGGGCTCTTTCTGCGTGGAGTTGAAATTTATTTTCTATGCTTTTGTGGGTTTACACTGCGTTTCTTTCTATAGTTCAAAACATTTTTTAGTTTGTTAGGTGGATTGGTGATTCTAAATTGCCCATACGAATAAGTGTAAATGTGTTTGGCCCTGTAATGGATTGGCGACCTGTCCAGCGTGTACTCCTGCCTTTCCCCCTTCAGAGATGGCTGGGATAGACTCTAGCAAATCCCTGTGATCCTGAATTAGGAAATAAGCAGGTATGGAAAATAAATGAAAGAAGAGTAAAAAAGAGAGAGACAGAAAGTGACAGAAAGTTCTAATACTAAGAACATGTTTTCCCCTATTGGCAAAGGATAAACTAGTTGCAGTGTGTAATTTCTAGCATTCCTGTGAGTAACAAGCTCTTCTAATAAATTATAGGTTTTGCTCAGAAAGTTTTTTTTTTTTAATGACTTCTCTTTTTGTGTGCACTTTGCATTTGTTGATTAATCGCGTATAAGCATTTAGTACATTGTCACTTACAAAAAATACTTAATGAACCACGCAACCAAAAACTGTGCAATTAGGATGATAAATGCAAAAGGATTCATTTCATTTCATCTTCTTTACCCGCTTATTCCCGAATCCGGGGTCACGGG
>JAOTQW010000002.1:279579-290980 GCA_026260075.1 Sisor rabdophorus | reverse complement strand
GATAGGCTCCAGCAGACCCCCGTCACCCCGGATTCGGGAATAAGCGGGTAAAGAAGATGAAATGAAATTAAATTTTTCAGATTTTTCACCTTTTTGAAAACGAAGAAAATACATTAAACATTTCACAGTTAATATAGCATAAATGATGGGGGGAAATTCCCTTTTGCTATTTTGGTCAGCGTATTTCAGTGTGTGAGTCATTTAGCTAGGAGTACTGATCACCAACATGTGATAGTGACTATTCCCCATGTTAAGCTCAAAGTATTCTTGCAAGCTTTTATTGTGCTCACATTAATAAACGAGGGGTCTTTCTGTGCGGAGTCTGCGTGGTCTCCCAGCGTCTGCGTGGGTTAATTTCAGGTACTCCGGTTTCCTTCCACAGTTTAAAAAACATGTACATTAGGTTGATTGTTGATTCTAAAGTACTTTAAAGTAAGGGTTGTTCAGCTATGTTTGGCCCTGCAATGGACTGGCAAGCCATCCAGGGTGTACCCCTGCCTTTTGCCATATGTGTGCTGGGATAGGCTCCAGCAGACCCTGTGACATTGATTTAGAGAATAAGTAGGTATAGAAAATAAATGAATGGATGGATTAATAAATGAATGAATAAATAAATAAAGGTAATGTAGAAAAAATGACTTGTAATTACACAGGAAGTGGTGATGTACATGAAAGGCCTCAAAATACTATTACAAAGTTTGAGCGATTTATTATTGTAATTAAAGAAATTGCATATGAAAATAAAAACATTGAGCATTTAATGTGATGAATTGTAGAGTTTGATTGCTTTAGGGATAAAGGATCTCCTAAAGCGTCCAGTGTAACATTTGGTCTTTGGAGATCAGTCTTTGGCAGAGTGTGCTCTTCTGAGAAGCACACTTTGTAGTAGATGCAAAGTGTTGTTGATGTTTGAATTGGGGTTTCAAAGCATCCCTCACTCCACAACATGAACTGGGTCTATTCCCATGCCAAGTAAATAGTTAGCCTTCCTGATCAGTTTCCCCAGCTGATTTGTCTCTGCCACCTGAAATGACACTGGACACTAGAGACTACAGATGCTACAAAACATTCAAAAACATAACATTATAAATGGACATAACATTTACAAATATTGCAATTCTGAAAAAGAACAAAGAATTAAACAACAAGCTTAAATAATAGGAGAATATAAATGCAATAAAAAAAATAGCACAAAGAAATGATTTTTAATAAAATGTTATTCCAGGTGGCCACCAATGGCATCATTTCACCTCATGACCTTCCAATGGAGAAGCAGTATGTGGACGATGGCTTCCCTACCGAATTTCCGGTTATCGCGCCTTTCCTTGCTGACATAGACACCAGTAACGGAAAAGGAGCCATCTACTACAGACAAACTGAATCCCCTGCTGTCCTGAATCAAGTAGCTGCTGAGGTCCAGAAAGGATTTCCAGGCACTTGGTTTACACCAACTCATGCCATCATTGCCACATGGGAAAATGTAGCTGCTTACAGAGAGCACATACGTGGTGCTGAGTCTTCCAAACAAGTGAGTAGTAACTTGTAGGTAGTCATTGCTTTATATATCTGAATTTATGGTTAAAAGTCTTGCTATTATCCTGCGTGCTCTGTAGTTTGATGGTTTCCCTCGGGTTCTCTGGTTTCCTCCCCTAACCAAGGATATTGTAGCCCAAATACGTTCTCTTAAGTCCACAATGTGTGAATCAGTGTGTGATTCTGCATTGCACTTGGTTGGTATCTTGACTTTCTGACCTCTGGGATAACCCTAAAGATTTTTGTCACCCTGTGTAAAATAGATACGCCACTTATGTATACAGTATGTAAGAGGGTTGTCAGATTGGATCTGTGTGTAAATGCTCATATGCTTAATTGGTTAATGGGAATTTAATATTCACTTTTAATTTCTCTTTTTATTCTTCTGTAATCTTTCACACACTTAAGACAAGAAATTGATTTTTTGGTGTGAGGTGACTAGGTTCACTTCAAAAGAAAACCTTCAGATGATGAAAAAACTAAGTGAACTATGTGACCCTGTAGCTCAGAGCTTTAGTTTTTAACCTTTCAAATGTGTAGGTTATCAACATTGGCCATCACTCATCTCCTTCAGCTTAATTTGCCTCCTCTGCTGTAATTGCAAGCCCACAGGGCACCTGTGCACACATTGCTATTCAGCACTAACTACTAATCTGTCCCGAAATCCCTGCAGCCTTTAATTTCCTTGAGCAGCTCTCGAGAAAAAGTGGTGGGAAAAAAGTCGGCATGATGACTTGTGTACACTCTTTCTCCGCCTCTAATAGCTAAGGATTATCTGTTGTGGGTTTTTTTTGTTAGAAGTTTTGTAGCACAAAAGGGAGCATTTGGGATAGTTGCTGTTTATGGTTGTCATGCACAAGGCATTTTGGCAATAAATTCGCATCCAGTCTGGCCAATAGGTCAAGGGTATAAATAAATATTTATGTCAACTCTGGATAGTGACAAAATAAGGTTAACTAGTAGAAGCATAGTGGGTCTTTCTGGTATACCAGATCAACCAGGTTTGGCTCTCACCTCCAGGCAAACAGGAAGAAACAGCTGAGATTAAACATTTTCTTTAGGTTATCCGCTAGTTAGATAACAGCCTGGTGGTTTGTCTGATGTGTATGTCCAAAGTTCAGTGAAGACAGGATATAAACAGAGCTTACAGAATTACTTTTTTACCTTGAAGAGTCATTTGCTTTACAGGACAGTGTTCATATCTGCAGACAACTTTTTGTCCACCAATAAATAATTCATCTAAATCATTTAATTTAGGTCTTTAATCATTAAATCCGGATCTTGACCGGGAATCATTTAATCCAGATCTTGACCTGGCTCCAAAACCGTGCTGGTCTGCCGTTAAAAACGATAAATGCAATGAACATATTTTTACCACAGACAGCAGTTTAAGAGGCGAATAGGTCAACACAAAAGAGACAAACACTGTTGATGAGAGATAATCAGGCTGATGAGATTAATCCACGTCTATTTGGAAAGTTGAGGAGACAGGGGCGAAATGACAAGTGTGGAGTTTTAACATATTCTGTGACAAAATCAGTCAACAAGTAAAACCAATATATATATATTAACAAGATATTTCAGGCCATTTCTGTTACTAGTGGTGGTTACGTAGCAGGTCCTGGTTGGCCCTGGTGAAAAAGTGGTATCCGAATGTCAAAGTCCTTTGTCCTTTGGCTTACTCTTTAAAGCTGACTTGGATCCATTTATGGTCACATACAATGCCTAAAATATAAACCCCCCAACCCCCCATCCTCTGCTTAATTTGCCTGACATCCAATTTGCTGAGAGTTTGCTTAAGTCTGTATTTTTCTGATGTTCTTTATAGGGCTGTGTGGGCAGGGAATCTAGATCATCCCTTGTGTTTTTTCTTTTTTGTCTTAGTCCCCTTTTATTGTATCTGCAGTTTCAGGGCCCCAAATGTTCGACTTGTGTCTGTCACAGATAAAGGAAGCTGGAAATGGAAAGCCATATAGAGGTTTTATTTTTGAAAAAATAAGCAGTGGAAGTTTAGATCAAGCCAGGCCCAACCCTTCCATCTCCTATTTACAGCGTTGTGCTTTGTGGTATCATCCTGAGCATGTCTCACTCTGCCACAAGTGGGTGCCTAATTATTTACAATAACATCTTTAAACAATCTTGTTTACGGGTGTGTTCCTGCAAAGTTTTAAAGACAGTGTGGTCTTGTAATTAAGGATTTGGTGTGTGTGTGTGTTTCCTATGGAATTAGGTAGCCTGGGGCTCTTTAAAGCCATATGCAGCAGTTGTAGGGGGTCTATCTCAAGTACTGTTTTCATGGTGATAATGGAGCTGAAATACCAAAGGAGGGCGTGACAAGTTACACAGATAACAGACATGTTGAATTGTTAGTTAAACAATACTTTTTTTTGTCGTTTTGTTAGTAATTGAAAATATTAGCATAGTCATAGCTCTGGGAGTAGTGGGTGGTCACTCGGAGGCGTCTGTGGTCACAGATCAAGACTAAACCGTTTCTCTGATCTCCAAAGAAAAAGGAGAACGATTGCACTGGCCAGGACAAGACAACGCTTCAAACAATGTCTGTTGGGAGGGTGTGAAAAACACAAATAGGGCAGGAAAAGACACATTTGCCAAGTTGCCAGACCAAATAAAATCAACTTCAAATGGTGACTTAAAGAAAAGACCAAATAATGGCTTAGTCTTGACATGAGGTTTTGGTGCGATTGTTTTTTAACAAGTAATAAAATATGCAAGTTTATGGTGAAGATAACCTCTGTAGTACTCATTGAAAAGGTGGTGTTGTGTGAGGTGTTTATTAACACTTTGAGCAACCCATACCTTTTGTTCCTTAAGTAAATCCCTACTTACTCCAAGGATAAGATAAAGCATTTATGTTTGCATTTGAAACATACACCATGCCGATCTTTCTTCTTTCCTTTGCCAGGTTAACACATTCCAAGCAGTGGTGGCTTATGACGAAGAGGACACTTACGCTCTCTTCCTGTACCCAGAAGATGGATTGCAATTTTTTGGAACACGGCCTAAAGAGATGTTCAACGTGGAGATCGAGCTACCTGCTCGTGTCGGCTTTACCAGAGGAGAAATCTCATACCTTTTCTTTACACGCACAGAGGGGCCATACTTTAGTGTAACCTCCAACGAGGAGTCTGTAAAGAACTTATACCAGTAAGAAATTTAAGCTTTAAATATAGCTTCAGCTCGGTGCTCAAGATGTATGACTAAGGTCATGGGATTAATGACTAAGCTGCCATTGCTAAGTGCTTAAACAAAGCTCATACACCTCAACTGCTAAATGTCATCTTTGTTCAACATATGTTAAAAAGCTTGAGTTCTAGTATCTAATACTGTTTAAAAATCTTCCCTCAGGACAGGCAACACTGACGTGCCCGGTGTTTGGCTATTCCACATCGGAAACGCTTATTCTTTCTTCAACGTGATTCCTGCAGCAGCTTCGCTCCATTTACCCACTGCCCTCCCTCAAAAGCAAACTTTCCAAACCACTTCAGAGTACCCTCTAAGACAGTATGAGCCAGACGAAGAGTCTTTCGATGAAGAGCCGGAATACAGCATAGATCGAGATTTCCCAAACCCGCACACAACGGAATTCCCTCAGCCGGGCCACAATGCCTCTCCGATAAGTCGACAGAACCAGGAAGCTGACTCAAATCTGTCCTTCTTTGACCCCTTTAAAGTGGTCACTTTGAACCCTGACCCTCAGACTGACAGCACTGCTCCTACAGATATTCCTCCAGAGGCAGAGGTTGTCAATTCTGTGCAGCCGGACCCAGAGAACACCCTTCTAGAAGCATATCCTATCCACCCTGAGGGCGAAGTGGTTAACGTGGATGAAGAAGTAGATTTCAACACTGGTGGTGAGGCTAAACCTCAAAGCTACGTCCTTTTAGACTTTTTTTAAGGTTTATTCTAACAGCTGTTCATCCTTCTCCTTACTCACTCATTGTCATCTTAATTTCTTCAAATGCACAAAAAAGTCCTAAAAAATTATGAATAAGAAAAATATGTACTTAAAACCATGGCTGGTGGATGTTTGCGAGAATCATCAGCATTATAGGTAGGTACTTCAAAGGTCGGTCCGTCCATGTATGCTAGGAACCTGCTGTCTTTTCAAAACAGGTATGGAACAACTGTAGCTGAAACACACATCCAGATGTCCAGTATGACATGAGCCTCCTAAATGGCCAGGGGCCCTTAACGTCACTCTAAATCACTGTTTGCAGAAGGAGCAGATGATGAGTGTTTCTCATCTCTCTCTTCTGTGTGACAGATGTTTTTGGCTTAACAGCACATTGGCACACAGAACATCTGTCTACATCTGCAGGTTTAGAATGTAGAATTGGTGCACAGTCACGCCAAACATATGATTATAATTTTTTTTCTTGTATAGGCTCATGCGCAAACATGATAACTTCTGTCTGCCTCTTTACTGCACTCTTTCAATGTTTATCTCTCTCTTTTTTAATTAATTTTATTTTTTACATTTTTTATATATCAGTGATTCACTATTCTACTGAAAACAAGGAGACGTGTGATCGATTTCAGCAGACCTGCAATCAGAACGCTTACTGTGCCGATTACACATCAGGCTTCTGCTGCCACTGCCGTGCTGGTTTCTATGGAAATGGACAATACTGCCTTCCTGATGGTGAGTTTTGTGATAGTAATATTGGTAAACTACCAAACAAAATTTTGATTAGTATTAAAAAGAAACATTCAGGTTTTAGGCTTAAAAAACTTAAGCCAACAAAAATGTTTGGTGTCACATAAAGTTTATTTAAAAATGTAAATACATTTATTTGTTACTTATGCAGCATTTAATAGTACAGTGAAATTCTTTTTTACCTATCACATCTTAGTAAGTTATACTTAGTAAGAATACATGGTCAGCTATGGTACAGCACCCCTGCAGCAGGAAGGGTTACGGCTCTTGCTCAAGAACCCAAAAATGGCAATTTTCCTGGTCTTCGATCAACAATGTAACCATTTAAATCATTACTGCCCCTACTAAAGGTTTAGAGCAACATTTTTTAGTAAAATGGCAATTGCTGCTTAGATAATCATGTAACACGTCTTGGTAGTATGCTATTATGATTTATATGATGTATAGCCCTCGGGTAATCTCTTGCTTTCTCTCATCTTGCAAGGGTTTTTTTTGCTAATGCAACCCTTTCTATTAATGTTAGCAATTAATTTAAATAATATTAAACCTGCTGGAATTTTTTTCTACCTGTAATATTCATATACTGAGAACATATGTTTAAACACAAGCTAGACACTGATCCGAAAAGTGTTTAGGCTTTGCTGAATGACATCTGTACTGCGGAAAATCTTACTTGGCAGCAGGAAGTGTGTGTGTACAGAAGAAGCTTTGTGTGCTCTTGAAGAGCATGTGGGTCGTTTGTGGAGAGGAAAAGCACATATAGAACAGTTTTGTCACCAGAAACTCTTTTCTGTATGCAATCTGTTGTTCAGATTGCATACATATATATATATATATATATATATATATATAGGGTTGATTTTTAAAATTCTTTTAAAAATTTATTTATTTTTTTTAACAGGTGCTCCACAACGGGTGAACGGAAAGGTCAATGGAATGGTTTTGGTTGGTTCAACCCCAGTGGGAATGGACGGCATCGACCTCCATGCTTATATCGTAGTAGGTGATGGTAGAGCGTACACGGCCATCAGCGAAGTCCCAGAGCCTTTGGGATGGGCTTTAATGACTGTCACACCCATCGGCAGCCTATTCGGGTGGCTTTTTGCCCTCAAGCTTCCAAACAGCCATAATGGCTTTAACATTACTGGTGAGGACGTGATTTTAATACATGCAAAACATTTGTTAACACGATTACATTGAAGGCATTTTGGCAGGTGCCATTATCCGGACTTACAGTTACAGCTTTTACTTTATCCAGTTGAGCAGTTCACAGTTAAGGGTAAGGAATGGTAGGTTAATGGTGTGTGAATTAAACAACATTCTTCTCTTTGTCTCATGATTATATAAAAATGTACTTTAGTACAAATTAAAGCAGGTGACTCATTTGTGTCAATATATATTGGGATCTTATGGCTTAACAGTGTAACAGTGTAGAGAAGTGAAGTTTTAAGAAATGTCTAAACAACCTCTGAACATTTACATCCAATGTGTATATCTCAACGACCAAGGCATTTCCTCCCTCCCTCTTCCATCTCCATGAAAGCTTATATAAACAAATAAGTCACAAAACATTTTAAAGGGTGTAAGAACTTGAAATTCCTTTGATTTTTGGACTTGTAAAAGACCACTGCTATAAAAACTTCCTGTACATTTCAGAACTAAAAAAAGAGCTTATATTGATGGCAGTTGGCCAAAACTGTTGGCCTAAACGCAGGTTTGGGGTGTTCTACTCTGTAATGCAATAAAGCGCATCGGCACCATCTCTGCAAAAGAACTGGCAGACTATATTAGACCAGACTGTATGAATGTCGCACCACAGAAGCATCTGTAAATATTTTTTATTGATGACACAAATTCCAATTTTAAACGTCTGGGCTTCTGGAGCAGGAACATTTAAAGGGTCTTGCTTTAAAAGTGCCCAACAGTGGTGGTCTTGCTGGTGGTGGGCTTGAACCCATGTCTTTCTGGTTTTTCTTGGTGGTAGGGCTTGGTCTTCTAAGCGACAACTCAGCACCTTAACCATAATTTTCTTAAATAAAAAACTGTTAGCCATTCATATCAGTGGTCATTTATTTCCGTAACAACTATCCACCATGCCTAGGGTTGAAAAGTACCTTTTTCCTCTCAACTATGATGTTTTAAATGTAAAAATCTCCATAACCTTAGAAGTGGAACTTAAAGAAAAGTACAAAACTGAGGTAGTTTGTGCCTCAGTAGTTCATTCCTTTAAACTAAGACCCAAGATAATATTACTTAGTCATACTGGTGGAATTTCAGAGGAATAAACTAACCAGGCCGACAGACAGTCCTGTCACAATGGTTAAAAAAGGTTTTGGTAGTCAAATGCATAACACTTAATGTTTTCAGCCTTGTAAATTGTAGGCTGGTTTGTGAGCTGCATCATTGAAAAAACCCTGTTGCTCGTTGCCAGTTTTATGGTGCTGTGTGTTTGTTTAACATTCGCTCTCCCGCTGGGATACGCTTGAGGTCCCAACCATTCTCTTTCTCACTGATATAAACTGAGTGCCCCACAACAGGGGTTTATACAGAGATCCTCCCGAACCCAGGAAGGGGGGGCGCTGATAGTCACTGTTTGATCAAGAGAAGCACTCTATTTTACCCCTTAGCTTAAGTTTACATTTCTGGTATTTGCCAGACGCCCTTATGCAGAGAAATTTACATTTAATCTCTTTTATGCAAGGGAGCAAGTAGTGCCCAGCAGTGACAACTTGGTGTTGCTGGGAGTTAATTCTTAACCGCTGAGTTAATTTAAGTCGGACATGAGAGAAAATTAACATATGAATAGATAAGCTGGCTTTGTAATTTAACTGTAACAAAGGTGGTAATGGTCATCTGGGTTTGGTTATGTCATGTTCATTCAGGTGCTGAGTTTACACGCCATGCAGATGTAACCTTTTACCCTGGCAACCAGCGACTTACCATCGTTCAGACCGGCTATGGGTTGGACAACCAGAACTACTTGAATGTTGAAACTCGTCTGGAGGGAAGTGTGCCATTCGTTCCCCCCGGTGCCAGCATCCAGATGGAGCCTTTTTCAGAGACTTATCAGTATTACCCATCACGTAAGATCTTAAGCTTCTAAATACACCATCATTTATGTAACTATGTGGTTTGGTGGTTAGCACTGTTGCCTCACAGAAAGAGGGTCCCAGGTGCATTTGCATGTCCTTCCTGCGCTCTTGTGGGTTTACTCTAGGTAGTCTGGTTTTCTCCCACAGTCCCACACATGTACATTAGGTTGATTTGGTGATTTTAAATTAATCAAATGAGTGACTGTGAGTGTGTGTGTGTGTGTCTGTATGTGTGGTTGTTTGTCTATGTGTGGTCCTGCGATGGACTGGCCACCTTTAACCCTGCCTCTCGCCCTATGTGTGCTGAGATAGGCTCTATCAGATCCCATGACACAAAGCTAGAGAATAAGCGGATAAGAAGAATGAAAAAATGAATTAATAAATTAATGTTGTGTAAAATGCAAAAGATATAAGGGTTTATAATACAAAAACATTTAAATCTGGTTAAGCCTCAATTGCTCTTAGAGTAAATGTTTTAAATTTTGTAGGACCCTTTTTAGGCCCTGTCCGCACAGATCTATTTAGCTGTATACACAAAAAAAGTTTGTACCGTATATGTTTTTGGTCCAGACAGATTTGATCCACGTTTTTTGCAGCTTAATTGAGTCGCAGAGCAGATAAATGTGAAAATGACACCTTTGCAATTATGTGGTTACAGTCAGTCTGTATAATTTGTAAAACAATCAGCTGCCCATATCTTGACACGTTTTTATTGTCGCTATAATGTGTCATTCTCAGATTTATCCTTTTTTTATCCTCTGTCACTAAGATGCACCACATACTGGTCTGGCACATGCATCGTTTTTAGTTTTCGAGATATTTTGCGCAATGACCATGTTTTTAAAACTCTGCAAAAAAAAAGAATAGGAAACACCCTAGCTTCGTGTGAATGTAGCCTTAATGTTTGCACATTTTTAAAGCATTTAAATAAAAAATAATAATGCATGTTCTTCTCTATGATCCTGTTCTTTATCATTGGACTCGGGCAATGGTCCATTTATTTAACCAATAAGACTTTTTGTTATAGTATACAATATAAAAAAAATACCACAGAAATGTGGTGTTTACAATTCTGACTAACTATAATATCTGGTGTAAAGTATGATGTCAATTATTGCTGTACATCACCACTTAGTTTTGGCTTATTTTTTACTTTTTTACCCGGAAAAAGACAGATTCCATATATATTCATTCATTCATTCATCTTCTATACCCGCTTATTCCCGAACTTGGGTCACAGGGGTCTGCTGGAGCCTATACCAAAGCACATTGGGCAAGAGGCAGGGGGTACAACCACACACACTCACAATCACTCCTATGGGCAATTTCGAGGAAACTGGAGTACCTGGAGGAAACCCATACAAGCGTGGGAAAAACATGCAAACTCTCCACAGTGTTGAAAGACCCCATGCCCAGGATTCGAACCCAGGACCTTCTTGTTGTGAGGCGCCCGTGCTAACCACTACGCCACCGTGCCGCCCTCCATATATATTTTAAATTGAATATTTAAATAAATAAAATAAATATTTTGTGTCTCATTGTGTCAACCCCCAAACTGTTGTGTATGTAGACATACAGCTTAAAAATATATGGAATTTATTAAAAACATTAAAATTGAAACCCTTTCCTTAGAGGAATTGCTTTTTGGGGTAATTTGGGGCCCTTATAGATTCTTGGTTCTAGTAATTAATCTCATGTCCCCATTTTCTTCAGTTATCACGTCCCGATCGGTACAGGAGCTTACCATTGTGTCAGCGCAGAATGGAGCAGAAAAATTCATCTTTCAGCTGAGACAAAACATCACATACAAGGGCTGCAGGCACACACTACAAGGCAGTGCCGAGACATTGCAGCTCAACGTCGAGCGAATTTTCGCCATGTACGTCAAGGAAGAACGCGTCCTCCGATACGCCATCACGAACAAGATTAGCCAAGTCGGAGGTAACGTGAGATATATCTATATATCTATATATTTATATATCTATATATCTATATATCTATATATCTATCTATATCTATAGATAGATATATAGATATATAGATATTTACAGCATTTAGCAGATGCTCTTATCCAGAGCGACATACAAAAGTGCTTCAA
>JAOTQW010000002.1:258508-278395 GCA_026260075.1 Sisor rabdophorus | reverse complement strand
ACCCGTGGGGTAAGACCCGGCCACCAGGCGCTCGCACTCGAGCCCCAACCCCGGGGTGAGACAATGTCTGTTGTTGAAAGTGCAATACTAATTCAATTTAATTTTATTTTATTTTCATTTATTCATTTATCTTCTATACCTGCTTATTCCCGAATTTTGGGTCACGGGGGTCTGCTGGAGCCTATCCCCACACACATAAGGCGAAAGGCAGGGGTTACACCCTGGACAGGTCACAAGTCCATCGCAGGGCCACACCCACAACCACACGCACTCACACTCACTTAATTTAGAATTACCAATCAACCTAATGCACATTGTTTTTGGAATGTGGGAGGAAACCGGAGTACCTGGAGCTAACCCAAGCAAGCCCAGGGAGAACATGCAAACTCTGCACAGAAAGACCCCATAACCCAGTACCTTTTTGTTGTGAGGCGGCTGTGCTAACCACTTCTCCACCGCATTTTATTTTATTTTATTGCCACACAAAAATTTGCTGAATTTTGCTTGTACCAATGGATGCAAAGCTGGGAATAACTTTTTAAAGAAATCTTAATTGAAGTTTTTATTTGATACACTTCCTGTCTGTGCAGATTACAGCCCGGACCCTGTAAAAGCAAACCCCTGCTATGTTGGGAGCCATGATTGTGACACAACAGCACAGTGTGTTGTAGGAGAGGGACAACACTTTACCTGCGTGTGTGCTACCGGATACACAGGAGATGGACGCAACTGCTATGGTAAGAGAAGAGAAAGATTAATTTATTTTATTTAATTTACAGTCAAAATGATTCTGTCCATTAGCATTTTTGCTCATTTATTCGTTTATTAATTTTATCAATTTGCCACAAAATTTAGACCAAATTTTGGACAAGGATTCGTACCGATTTCCTTGTCTATCCAGGCTCATATTTAACTCCTTTAACATTTTAAAACATTAAGCATTTAGTCCATTACCAATTGGGTTCTACCATCTCAATTTATTCACATTGACATGGAGCATGTCTAAAACTAGTTAAGAGCTATTTTATTCATTAAAAGCCATTTTTCATTTCCACCGATTATTAAGTGATATTTACAATTACATCAATTCGCAGTCAAAAGTGCTTTGAATCACATAATTAAACAGCTCTATACTGGTACATAAGAACACAAATCAAAGTGTAACAAACCACAAAAACTGAAAAAGCAGCATGGATATACATATGGTTGTCATTTGTCTGCTATTAATCTTCACGTGCTCTGGAAAGGTTAATATTATTATGTAAATCTATTTATAAAAGCAATTAAAGCAAGGGATAAAATCCTGGGCAAGGGATCTTTGTTTGAAGTTCTTTCTGTGCTTGCGTGGGTTTTCTCTGATTTTTTCACACAGTCCAAAACTATGTACATTAGGTTGATTGGTAATTTTAAATTGCCTTTAAGAGTAAGTGTGTGTTGTTCGTCTATGTGCGACCCTTCGATAAATTGAGCGAGGGTCCAGGGTACACCTGCCTCTTCCGATGTGCGCTGAGATAAGCTCCACCAGACCCCTGTGACCCTAAGCTAGGAAATAAGTGGGTATAGAAGATAAATTAATGAATGTTTTGCTGTTCGTTTTTCTGGTCCTTTTTTTAATTAGTTAACTCTAACCTTTATGGTTATAGGACATAGCAGCTACATCTGTCAACTTTAGACATAAAGGATAAGGATTATTGCCTTTAAAGGCAATTTAGTGTATCATCTCTTTTTACCACACAAAAGCAGGAAGAAGGTTGTTAGAGCCACAGCTGTTTCCTTGAAGCTAAGGGGGGGTATTGGGTTAATGAGCTTGTTTGAAGAGCAGAAAATATAACAAGGCTTCACACATCCCCCCTGAAAACAGTGACATGTTGTCCTAACACATCTGCCTCATTTATCTGTCTCTCTTATACCTTATGCCATCTGCTTCGTCTTATGCCAAAAGAAATAGAGATGATATCCATTATTGAAAACCTTCCTTAAGTCTGATTTTACACATAAGTCTGATTATTTCCTGTCTCATGTTTCTGTCCAAAGATGTGATGCAGAAAATTGGAAAATAAAACTGGCAACAAATATTAAAAAGAAAAATAAAAGTTGCTGCAGCACAAATATATTTCACTATTATAAAAATTTTTTGGACAAATTGAATTACATACACTGTAGAACATGTACAAGAAACACAAGAAAAGCACTTATTGGAAACGCAGTCGCTCACGACAGTATTACACTGGCAGGTGGTAATACTAAACCGCTTTGGGATGGTTATCAGTCATTTTAAAATATCCAAAGCAAAATGCGCACAAAAATAGGTGGAAAAAATCTGTCTGTATGTTTTCATACAACTACAGGAGTATTAGTTTTTGCATGTATGATTGAAGAAAATAGGGCTTATGTACTGTAAACAAAAGAACTTAAACCAAAACAGTGATCATGTTATTCCTAAAGAAAAAAATGGTAATAAACAAAAATATACAGGACTGGACAGGTTGGACCTGGTATTATTTAGCTGAAATAATAATAACTATGTTTCACTATGAGAGTGAAACAGATGTTCGTGGAAGAGTGTAATTTCACCACCTGTTCCAACTCCATGCCACTAAACTAACTTCGTATCAGGCAGTGAGAGAGCATGACTTGATTAATACACATAACAGGAAAACCACAGTGTGTGTGTGTATGTGTGTGAGTGAGAGAGAGAAAGAGAGAGAGAAGTGGGGGTCTTGCACGCAGGGTGATTAAAACCAGGCGTCCCTATTTGGCTTTAGCTTTTTCCCACACATTCCCACAGAGATATAGTCCTCCTTTAGCCTCCTTCACTCATCACACATAACGTGACTGCAAAACATACTACATATCCACACACTCGAAAAAAAGATACTGTTAAACACACTCAGAACTGAAGGGTTGCCAGTGCAGAAATGAGCAAGTGTGGTAACACATAAAAGAAAAAGCACACCAGGAGCATGCAAATTTGCCCTACGTGGGGAAATGAAGGCTGTGTAAAAATATTGATACAGCAAACAATTGCAAAATAAATTTTTCCATCGGTATTTGATTTATGTTTTGAAATGAACTACATTTATAATAATATTTAATTAGATCCCTCCGCTTCTGTATTTGCTGCTGACACATACGACCTTTGTCTTAGAGGCAAACATTCTTTTAGAGAAGTATTGTTTCCATGTATTGCAGTATCATTCATTAATTCATCTTTTATACCCACTTATTCCCGAACTCATGGTCACAGGGGCAAGAGCCAGGGGTACACCCTGGAAAGGTCACCAGTCTATCGCCGGGGCACACACACACAACCACACGCACTCACACTCACTCCTATGAGCAACTTAGAATCACCAATCAACCTAATGCACATGTTTTTGGACTGTGGAAGGAAACCAGAGTACCCAACGCAAGGGCCCACAGGCAAATGAATTTTGCATAAATGTAACTGCCAAATCTTTGCATAAATGTAACTGCCAAATCTTGGAAATGTACATAAATGTAATGTTGATTATTATTTTCTCTTTTCCAGATGTGGATGAGTGTTCGGAAGGTCTAAGCTCCTGTGGGAGTAATGCGCAGTGTGTAAATCTGCCCGGAAGTCACAGCTGCCAATGTCAGAGCGGCTTTGAGTATGGACATGATAGTCGCTCCTGTGTAGGTAAGAGATACTGTTTACTGTTTTTCTTTAATATACACTTAAATACATTACTTGTTCATGCCTCATGTACCTTGTGTTCCTGTTGTATAGTTTTATTTACTGGCTCAAAATGAGAGCCAATAGGAATTCATCACTGGGAGCAGAAGTTAGAAATGAATACACTTTATGAGGAAATGTGGTGGCCCAAGGCTGTAAACTATTGCCACAGGTTTAAAAGTTAATAATAAATCTCTTGTAAAAGGATAAAAATGGAAACACATGGTAACATCTCTATAACAGCGTTAGCTAACGTGTACACGAGTTGACCAGAAACTAATCTTAGAATGTTTGATTATGGTTTGTCTTGGTTTTGTTGTTTTTTTTTGTTCGCAAATAGTTCCGTGTGGTGTGGTTACGGCTAGTTTAAATGAAATTCGGATGTACAACATCCACCATTGTGATATTGTCACCTGACCCATGACCACACATAAGCGCAAATTCAAATCTGGATATAGTTTAACTTGAATGATGTCACAGCAGTGACATCATTCAATTTAACTACAAGGAACAAGTAAGCATTTAAGTAAAAATTTAATCTGTAGCTAATCTAAAAATGCCTAGTTGATGCTTTCATTATGTGACGTAATAAAGTTCTATCGTATGCATACTTCAAAAACCAGGCAGGAGTAGTAGATCATCCAAGATCTTTAGTGCAGCAGTTTCCTACATTTGGGCCCAGCCCACAAATGCCATTTTATCCATGATCTCCTGGTTGACCAAAAAAATAGCAAAATTTGTACTACTTCCTCCACAGAAACATGTCTTACTTATTGAGCTTCACCAGCTTTTAGCAATGACTCAGGAATACTAGACCCAGATGAAAAAGCTCCCACTAATTTGGTCACAGTGCTAGCTATACTGTAAACATGAAATGCAAGAAAAACCAGAAGCGATAATATCGTTAATCCTGAATTGGGTTAAACTAAAATTGTGTAATATTTTTAATAAATAATAAAACAATTGGGTGGAAAAGGTGTTTTTTTAAACTTCACGCAATACAGTATGGATTTCAGACTCCTCTTCAGATGTGAATCACTCCTTAAATAGGGTTTTATATAAATCTCATGAAACTTTTTATTCACTTGATAAATTAGGGATTTCGATAATTTTTTATTAAAAACAAAATCACTTGGGACTAAACTGAGCCAAGTAAATAAAGAGAGGGATTTGTAAATCACGAGTCATATAAGGATATGTAACCCAGAATGAATTTGGATTTGCAGATCTGTAGATGTTGGGCATTACTATACTGTAAACACACAACCCACAAATGATTTGCTTTCTAAAACATCAGTGTTGTGTTTTAATTGGCTAAAAACATTTTTACATGTACATGTGTATGTTTTTTTTTGAGGAACTAGGTATACGTTTTTTTGTTGATTTGTATCCTCAACTTAAAAAGAATAAGCAGCTGCTTTATTTCTGTACATCCTTTGGATATATTGGAAACCAGTTGTTGCTGCTTTTGTATATCTTTGTTGGAGTGTGTTAGGTGTGTGTTTTAATATCTGAAAAGGATTCAGATATTCCATGAACAGATGTTCGATGTTGATTATGACATTTATTTTGCTGGACTTGAGCCCAAAGCTCAAACAGCAGAGAATGAAGGTCTGTAGGTGAAAGGTGCCGAGGTGTAGCTTGAGGCAAAGGGGACCAAAAGAAGGGGGAAGGGTATTTGGGGGAAACAATGGTCTAATGTGCTGGTGCAGGGGAATGTGTGTAGGAGCCTCCCAGCCGAAAAATATGTTGACGCTCGCCTGGAAAAGTTCCACAGGCAAAGCAAACAAGGCAGAACAACTTTATTTATAATGAAACATTTATTTTATGACCAAAATTAATGTTTATAGCTCATACCTTCTTTTATCCTTTATTTATTTTCACTTTTGGTTTTTGAATATTTTCTTGGAATATGATGATGTTTCAGTTTTATGCATTCGTATGTGTATTCACTTTAATTGCAGATGTTGATGAGTGCCAAAGAAATCCCTGCCACACCCATGCCTCCTGCACCAATATCCTAGGCTCCTTTCACTGCCAATGTCAGCCTGGATTCCACGGCGATGGCTTTCAGTGCCACCGTCAGCACGGTCTGTGATGAAACATGTAATACATTTAGTTTAGGACACTTGTAGTGGAAATAAACAGGGATATAGATACCATTCCATGTGTTTTGTCTTTTGTTAATGAAGTGCGTCCCAAGACCCAGTGTGAACAGCAGAGAGACAACGCGCAGAGCTCTGTAGACGGGTTACCCATGCTGGGGACTTATGTGCCTCAGTGCGATGAGGAAGGATACTACAGGTTGCAACAGTGCCATGGCTCTACGGGATACTGCTGGTGTGTAGACAGTAGGGGGCAGGAAAGACAGGGAACCCGCACCCCTCCTGGGACTCCGGCTCACAACTGCGACATTCCAGGTTAGTGTGAAATGCATAATTTATTCTAAATTACTGGTGCGCTTTTGCGAATTACAGAATTGTGGTTCAAACTTAGGTCACTACAATGTTCTCATTAATTAGTAGCACCATCTTATTCCTAGCACCAAACCCATAATCCTAAAAAGTTATCCTATCATTTGGAGTAATCCTCCAAAAGTTTAAGCATTAGTTTAAATGTGTGGATTATAACTGTAAGATTGAGACTATCCTAGCTTTGTGTAGATGGAACATTGGATTCTGGTTAAACACCTAATTTGTCTAGTCCTTTTGTGCATACCTCGGCCGATAGTAGTATCACTATTGTTGTCGCGGTATCCCTGGACGTGACATAATTACTAGGAATGTCCCAATACTGATAACTAAATCAGGTGTAATACTGAGCTCATGTACCCAGGACTGTATCGTTATGGGCAAGTCCCAGGAATTTTAATTCTTTTATGAAAAATGGTAATGCTTAAGAACAACTTTATGCTCATAACTAACTCGAATATGTGTTTTTGTTTTATGAAATTATCCTATTTTTTAAAATTTACTTTAAAATTTTAATCCTAAACAAGTTTGAAATTGATTAAGTATTATGTAAAGCAATAATTTAAATTGCAATGATCAATAGTAATTTTCATTCATTCATCTTTTATACTTGCTTGTTGTAACATGAACATCTGTGAATTATAAACAATCCTTATTGTTTTTAAATGTAATAGGTGTGGCTTTTTCATTTTTAGACAGTCAAGCAAGCATGGTAGCACACTAAAACACTTAGTAATGTGGTCATGCTTGCTTCGTCTCTGTGTATTTTACTCACCACAGTCAGAAATGACTTCCTAGTTTAGCCTTCCTCGCTCACGACTGCAATAAATCCAAATATTTTATAGTAAGGATAGACAAATGTATAATTTTCTAGCAGAAGACAATTTAGATGGAATTTTTACATATTGTGTCATTGCTGTTTTAGTAATCCAATAGAGAACTTTAAAAAAAAATCATCATTTTACCATATGAGGTTGCATGAGTTGTTACTATGGAAACAAGCTGAAATCTCTGGGTATAATGTCTCTAAATACTGTAGTAACTGCATGGTTAGGTTGTTGGTATGCTGACCGAAAGATTGTGGGTTCAATTTTCTTAAAAAAAAAATTTCTTAAAAGAAAGGTAAGTCACTTTTAAATATCAAGTCCCACTAGCAGAAAAATAAATAAGAAAACTTCAAGGTCAAAATAGCAACAAAATCAAACAAGATCATTCGATAAGGGTTAAATTTCTAAAAAAACCCTATATCTCAACAATCGTATCACATTCCTGTATGTTTTTAGAGTCTGTAGGCAATAGATGCTGCATCTAAAAATGCAAAACAAATCAAAGAACATTTGTAAGGGTCATGCAAACTACATTTTGCTAGTATACCACATGTGCAGAACATCCGTACGTCTCTTTTTGTAGTTTCTGTTTCAGCCGATAAAGGGCAGACAAGTGTTAAAGGGAAATGACTGGTGTTTATTAAGCATGGATTTACTCCATACATTTAACCCACATTACTGTCATACTGGAATGAGATCTGTCAGATTTAAAGAAGCGAATATCTTTCTCACAACATTGACACATAGACCAGGCTAAAAATCTGCGATAATAAATAAATCTGAATGCTTGTCCGCTTTGCTTTAAGTCTTTTTTGATATGTGTTTTAGGAAAATACATTCTTCCACATTGGTTATTAGGTATTTCCGTCTTTGTGATTTTCCTGAGTTAAACTCAATCCAAATTCAGTTTCATACCTCTACCCCTATGCCCACTTCTTCCAGAATGTCAGGTGTAGAAATTTAAATATTCAATACCAGTACAAGTCATCATACATGTGGTGAAAAGTTACTTTCCTGCTGCTAGACTTTTATTTCTAACAGAATATTCTGTCAAGTCATCAGGTAACGTCATCAGCATAAAGTAAACTTTAACAATTGTTTAACGTTACTTTAAAGATCATAAAGGATAATCAATGAGTATTTTTGATTCAAAAATATTGTGTAACTCTAGAAAAAATGCACACCCTTGCTTTCTTAAACATTTCTTAAAGATTTATCACTAATTTATTAATATCAAATATAAATGCATGGAATATGTACATATTGAATTCTCATCTAAATACTAAGAAGGGTGGCCTGGTGGCGTAGTGTTTAGCATGGTCGTCTCACAGCAAAAAGGTCCTGGGTTTGATTCCAGAACAAGTGGTCTTTCTGTATGGAGTTTGTTTGTTTTCCCAGAGCTTGCACGAGCAGCTATTCCTCCAACAATCAAACAAACAAAAACATGTACATTATGTTGATTGATGATACTAAATTTCCCATAGGATTAAGTGTGTGTGTGTGTGTGTGGCTGTTTTGTGGGTGTGGCCCTGCGATGTATGTGTGGCTCTGCGACCTGTCCAGGGTGTACCCCTGCCTTTCGCCCTATGTGCTGGATAGGCTCCAGCTGACCTCCGTTATGCCGTGTTAGAGGATGAGTTGGTAAAAAAGATCAATAAATAAAAAATTACTAATAATGAAACAAAACACTTTTATCGTATTTTATTTTATCCACTGGATCCCGGGTTTCTGGCATTTTAACTTGCTAAGCTAGCATATCAACATTTTTGCTCATAAAGCAAGCAAATAAATATTTTTTTTAATTGTAATGGACTAAAATCCATGTTCATGTTCTAGCTACTAAGTCTGTTGTGGAGTAATAAATTATTTAAGTTGTTGGACCAAGACTAACAACACTCCAAGTCAAAGTAGCTAATAGTAGTAGCTCATCTTTTAAATTTGTTTTTGGAATTTGTGGTTTCGCTCTTTTAAATTAATCAGGGCTATAAAATGTCCCAAAGGACCTACAAATTACAACTTGGGAGTATATTACTAAAAGCTGTTGCTTAATGTTTAAAGTCTATAGTTTACATCATCAAACCATAGGATCCCAAAAATATAAATCTAAGTATTACCACATGTTTTGCTCAATCAACTGCAACCACTGATTAAATCCAGCTCATGTACAAACATTACCATGATCATGAAATAACTTTTTTTCTAAAATCTTTAATGTTTTGTTTTTTTGTTTTATTTTTGGTGTGTGCTTTGTCCAGTATTCTGTAAACACCTAAATATTTTAAATGTATATGCATAAATTTGGTGTAGCTTCTCTTTTTCAGTTTTTTTCATATGCCCTTTATTCAAACAGAGCGTCCTAAGACTCTGTGTGAGCAGCACAGAGACAAAATCCAGGGCTTGCAGAGTGGTTTACAGCTGGATGGAGCGTTTATTCCTGACTGTGATGAAAATGGAAACTACAGGTCTCGGCAGTGCCATGGCTCTACAGGATACTGCTGGTGTGTGGACAGTCATGGGCAGGAGAGACATGGCACTCGCACCCCACCTAGTAGCCCACTAACCAACTGTGATGCTCCAGGTACAGGTTTTGACTGTTGGCTTACTTGTTACATTCATGACGTAGTCAATTGCCTTACTTGGCTTACTGTCAGTTGCATAAATGTTGTTTATAGGTCTCTGATTAAAGGTTTTAAACCTTTTTTCATATTTGAAAAATAAATGAGATTCCATAATACTTTGAGGAAAGTATGTGTCTGATACTGCCTTTTTGCTGGAGCCCAGCTGGGAACTAGACTGCACATTTTCTCAAAAAACACATTCTGGGCTCTTGCCCAGATCCTGGCTCCAAACTGCCCAAAACTTTGTTGTTCTCGAACATAAAAACCTATGATTTTAGTGGGCAGAGCTTCTACTACAGTCTAAAGGTTAAAAAGCCAATTCTGAACAAGTGCCAGTCCTGGCCGAGAACTGGGTCCTGTATACGCCTTGCTGAAGTGAACTGCTCTTTCCATGTAACAGGCTTTTGCATACTTTATGCTTATAAATACTTTTGTATGCTATTACAGCACATTTTACCTGTTTTCAGTGGCTACACTCACCTCTATAGCTCTGTGCACTCCTTTAGTATCTTCACAATTTTTTGCCTTTCTTCTTTTTCTTATTATTCCATTATTCTTTTAGAGCGTCCCTGGACACAGTGTGAGCAGCACAGAGCCTCTGAACAGAGCAGAACTGCTGGTTTACAGCTGGCTGGAATGTTCCTTCCTCAGTGTGATAAAGAGGGGAACTACTTGCCTCGACAATGCCATAGTTCTAGTGGACACTGCTGGTGTGTTGATAGTATGGGGCAGGAAAGAGCGGGTACCCGCACCCCACCTGGTAGCCCATTAATCAACTGCGATGCTCCAGGTAAACACATCATTTCAGCAAAGTTCAGTTAAAAATGAGCATAGAAAGTAATTGAAAGGCAGTTTTTAATGTGATTTTTACAGGCTGCTGCAGACATTGTTTAGCTAACTAATTCTATAAAAGAAAGAATTTATGTAAAATTCCCTACACAAAATAGAAGAATTTATGAATTTCCAAACCATTCTGATTATGTAAATTATTTATTTTACCTCCCTGTTATTTTATAATTTGTTCAGTGCATCCTAAGACTCCTAAGTGTAAGCAGGATGGTGTGCCAGTCACTCGAGCCTTCATCCCTGAGTGTGATGAGGAGGGTTACTATGGGGATTTTTGATTCCCAGGCAGGGGTCTTTCTGTTCAGGTTCTTTCTGTTCAGGCACCCTATTTAGGTTGTACCCCTCCTACTTTTTCGCTCTTTAGAGAGCTGAGGTACGCTCCAGCAGAACCACATGACCCCAAATTAGGGAATAAGATTGCATAGAATATCAATAAACTAATTCTGAAATGATTTCTATACTGTATTGCAAATTTTTTTAAGATGCCTTTTGTGGTAAAATATATTATAGTGTCATCTTTCTGGAGCTTCAGATATGAGTGAGGAAGGGCACAAAATGTCTTATACTACCTTAAATGCTCAATTTTGCCCTCATCATGACCAAAGCCACCCCCTGCAGTGGATTGTCAAGGCAGAACAATTGGGATTGTTCTTAACCTGTGGTTTTATGATTGAAAATACGTTTATAAAGTCTGTCTGGAAAGTGGGTTCTTTTTAAGCTGCTCTTTCTCTAACATGTCTGGAAACAAGGAACTTAATTTTGTGTTGGCTGCTGTCCAGTGCACATTTGGTCTCATCTTTTTTTCAGCAGAGCTGGAAACCCTAGAAGCTGTTTTTTTGGGGGGGGAGGGGGTTATGTTAATGTACATCTGCAAGAGTTTTGTTCTTGTCCATTTGTTTTATTATGTACATCTGGTCCTCTTTTTATCCATTTTTTAAAATGTTGTTGTCAGTAGAGTAGTGACAAAACATGATGCCTATACCAACATCTAGTGACAATTACCCACAATCCTTCACGTTATTTCTCTTTTAAAGTATTCTTTTGGAGTTGGAAAAGAATACCCAGTTAGTATGCAATCCAAACTTCGTTATTTAGGGGAAGTACAAGTAACGCAGACCCATGACAAATTAAGCACCCAGAAATCTTATTTATTTCATGAGAGTTAGAAGCCACACCCAGGGTACTAGTATTGGCGGCTTGGTACCCCTGGGAATTGAAACAATAATCTTCCAATCAGCAGTCCAACAACTTAACCATGAATCGCTCTTATTCCATGGTTCATCCAGAACGTCCCAAGACTCACTGTGAACAGCACAGAGACACTGTGCAGGCTGGAGTGGATGGCTTGCCTGTAGTGGGAGCCTTCGTCCCTCAGTGTGATGAGGAGGGACACTACAGACCTCTACAGTGTCATGGATCTACAGGACACTGTTGGTGTGTGGATAGTACAGGACAGGAGAAAGCGGGAACCCGCAGGCCTCCTGGTTCACCACACGTGAACTGTGATGCTCCAGGTAAACACATTGTATCAGGACCTACAGATCTTCTGTATGTGGGTTTTTCAAAAAATTACCACATAATTCAAAATCATTTAAAATTCTAATCTGTTCCTCTCTTTCTCACTCTCTTTCTTCCTCGGATGCCACTGTTCACGCAGAACGTCTTAAGACTCAGTGCGAGCATCACAGAGACAGCGTTCATACTAGGACAAGCGATGGTTTACCCCTGTTAGGAGCCTTCGTTCCTCAGTGTGACCAGGAGGGTCGTTACAAATCATTACAATGCCATGGTTCTACCGGGCACTGCTGGTGTGTAGACAGTACAGGAAAGGAGCGAGAGGGAACCCGCACGCCACCTGGTACACCAAGTGTAAACTGTGACACTCCAGGTAATGACAACAGTTAATACTTAAGGTTTCTACACAATTCTAAAATTCTGCAGCTCAAGAAAGCCTTTAATTAAAAAAAGGGCTGTGTTTACACACAAAGTTAATGCAAAAACTTTAATTGAGGTGATTTCACATTAGACAATATAAACAAGGTGGTAGTGCAATAGTTAAGACTGCTAATTGTAAGATTAATTTATTCAATTATTCATACATCTTATATACCTGCTTATTCTATAATTCGGGGTCATGGGAGTTTGCTGGAGCCTATCCCAGTGCACATAGGGCGAGAGGCAGGGGGTACACCCTGGACAAGTTGCCAGTCCATCACATGGCCACATACAGACAACCACACACTCACATTTACTGCTATGGGCAATTAAGAGTCACCAATCAACCTAATGTACATGTTTTTGGACTGCATAAGAAAACCGGAGTACCCGTAAGGAAACCCACACAAGCGCGGGGAGAACATGCAACTCCGCACAGGAAGACCCCGTGCCTGGGAATCGAACCCAGGACCTTCTTGTTGTAAGGCGACCGTACTACCGCCACCGCGCTGCCCTAATTGGAAGATCAGGGTTTGATTCCCAGCACGATCAACCTGAGCAAGACCCTTAACCACCAATTGCTCAGTTGTATGAAAGAGATCAATGTAAGTCACTCTGGATAAGGGTGTCATACCAATTTTAATGAAATGCACTACACATTTTAGTCTTGTCTGTAGAAAAAATGGAAAATTCGCATGACACGTTTTTTCAGTGAAATGCTTATGGACATATATGAGGCCGTAGAGGGAGAGTGTATTGTAGCAATTTGTGTAATAACTGAAAATATCACACAAGTGAGGTTATAAACATCCTGTGCGTAATGTAAAGCAAGTGACAAGATGAGTATATTAGATTAATGTTTGGTGGTCTAATGTTTTTAGACTTGATGCAAAAGCTAATGCTTTCATTTGAAGTTTGCGGTATGGAAAACTGACTTAACTGTGTATTACTGAACTCTTAAGTTTACTAAAATTAGTAAACTTTAGTAAACTCAACATTTTATGGAGTAAAATAACCGTTTTAACCAGATCCTGGTCACAGTTTAGACCACCATCTTGGATGTCACTGTTTTTGCAGAATGTCCGGGCCCTTCACATTCTCGACCAACATGGCATTAATTTTATATTCTTTAGAGACCCACTTAAAAAGAAAAAGAAAAGAAGTTATGGCTTTTCATCAGCCTGGTGTTTTTTACCCCAGGACTATGCAACTCTGATGCATTCATGCTTTCTTTCTCTTTATGTAGAATACCCTAAAACTCACTGTGAACAGCATAGAGACACTGTGCAGGCTGGAGTGGATGGTTTGCCTGTAGTGGGAGCCTTTGTCCCCCAGTGTGATGAGGAGGGACAATACAGACCTCTACAGTGTCATGGATCTACAGGACACTGCTGGTGTGTGGATAGTGCAGGACAGGAGAGAGCCGGAACCCGCAGGCCACCTGGTTCACCACACGTCAACTGTGCTGCTCCAGGTAAACACACTCTTTGGCGCACAATAGCAGAATTTGCAGATCTTCGTTATTGGGCTTTCCACATTACCACATGATTAAAATGAATCTGTTTGCATGCTTAAAGTCTGTGTTTACATTACCACGAAATACAGAGACATATTTATCCCTAATTCTGTTTCTCTTTTTTTCGGATGTCATGGTTCAAATAGAACGTCCCAAGACTCAGTGTGAGCACCACAGAGACAGCATTCGTACACGGACAAGCGATGGTTTACCTCTGTTAGGAGCCTTCGTTCCTCAGTGTGATGAAGAGGGTCGTTACAAGTCATTACAGTGCCATGGTTCTACAGGACACTGCTGGTGTGTAGACAGTACAGGAAAAGAGAGAGCGGGAACCCGAACACCACCTGGTACACCAAATGCAAACTGTGATGCCCCAGGTAATCCGTATAACATTAAAATTTTATATGTACATAAGTAAATTATTTCAGGATTACAAATAGAATCAAAAGCATCCCCTCTTCGATTTACCTCAAACATTTCCTAGCTTAAGGAAGCCTTCAGTAAAAAAAAAAAGCAATTGAAGAGTTTACACCAAAAACTAATATAAATTTTCCTCACAATTATATTACAAAGTCAATGCAAAACCGCTTATATGGGCAAATTTGCTTTGAAGAATTTTAATGGGGCTGAAAGCACTACCAGTTAGCTGCAAAAACAATATATTCCACCACAAGTGAAAGATTCACATAATTCCCTCTATGAGGCTAAAAGGGGAGCATTATTGTACCCATTTGCAGGTGGCATGAAATTTGTGTAATGACGTATAGAAGTATATATTATAAATATCCCTTAAGTAATGCAAAGTGAGTGACGAGATGCCTAAATTCAATTAATGTTTGGTGTGTAAGCAGCATTAGACGTTTTCTAGACTTTGATGCAAAAGCAGATGCTCCTATTTGGTGTATGGCGTTAACACAAACATGAGATACCGAAGCTTTTTTAGTGAGGGAAAAAGGTTTTATACAACTTTTCATACGAGTGGAAGGTTTGTCATTTCCAATAAAAAGGATATAATCTTATATAGTAAATTATTATCAAATAACAGTGTTAACCGTACATTCTTTCTTCTTATGTAGAACGTCCCAAGACTCACTGTGAACGGCATAGAAACACTGTGCAGGCTGAATTGGGTGGTTTGCCTGTAGAGGGAGCCTTCATCCCTCAGTGTGATGAGGAGGGACACTACAGACCTCTACAGTGTCATGGATCTACAGGAGAATGCTGGTGTGTGGACAGTAAAGGACAGGAGAGAGCCGGGACCCGCAGGCCGCCTGGTTCACCACACGCCAACTGTGCTTCTCCAGGTGAACACATTTTTTGGTGCACATTATCAGAACCTGCAGATCTTCTGTATTTGTTTTTTTTACAGATTACCACAAGATTTAAAGAAACCTGTTTGAATACTTAGTCTATATTTACATTACCAACAAGGAGACATTCTCCTTTTCAACCTGTTTCTCTCTCTTTCTCTCTCTCGGATGCCACAGTTCACATAGAACATCCAAAGACTCAGTGTGAGCACCACAGAGACAGCGTTCATACACAGACAAGCGATGGTTTACCTCTGTTAGGAGCCTTCATTCCTCAGTGTGATGAAGAGGGTCGTTACAAGTCATTACAGTGCCATGGTTCTACCGGACACTGCTGGTGTGTTGACAGTACAGGAAAAGAGAAAGCGGGAACCAGAACACCACCTGGTACACCAAGTGTAAACTGTGATGCCCCAGGTAATCCGTATAACATTGAAGTTTCATACATACATTAGTACAAAATTTTAGGATTACAAGAAGATTTAAAAGCATCCCCTTTTCGATTCACCTCAAACATTCCCCAACTTAAGGAAGCATTCAGTAAAAAAAAAGTAATTGAAGGGTTTACACCAAAAAAAATAAATTAACCTTTTTTTCCACAATTATATTACAAAGTCAATGCACTTGGTCTATATTTACATTTCCAACATGGAGACATTCTCTGTCTTTCTCTCTCAGATACCACGGTTCACATAGAACAAACAAAGACTCAGTGTGAGCAGCACAGAGACAGCGTTCGTACACGGACAAGCGATGGTTTACCTATGTTAGGAGCCTTCGTTCCTCAGTGTGATGAAGAGGGTCGTTACAAGGCATTACAGTGCCATGGTTCTACCGGACACTGCTGGTGTGTAGACAGTACAGGAAAGGAGAGAGCGGAAACCCGCACGCCGCCTGGTACACCAAGTGTAAACTGTAACACTCCAGGTAATCACAAGAATTCAGTAGGGATTAGATGTATAATAAAAAAATAAACCCCTACCTCCATTCTCCTTAGTTCTGGTCAGCCAACTAAATTGATCTCCAGCAGCTTTAGAAAGCAATGTGGATTTGGGTCTTCAGTTTAAAAAAAAGGCCCAGTTTATGAAATATGTACAACCAAAATTCTAGAAAAGACTATCAAATATAATCAAATCTTCTTAACCTGCTTATCTGCTAATTCAGGGTGACGGGTATCTAGCTGGAGCCTATCCCAGAGCACGCAGGGCTCATGCCTATCTGCAATGTAAAATTTTATAGAGACCCACTTTAAAATAAAAAGAAAAGAAATTACGTCTTTTCAACAGTCTGGTGTTTTTTTACACCACAACTATGCAGTTCTGATGCATTCATGCTTTCTTTCTCTTTATGTAGAACACCCTAGAACTCACTGTGAACAGCACAGAGACAGCGTTCGTACACGGACAAGCGATGGTTTACCTCTGTTAGGAGCCTTCGTTCCTCAATGTGACGAAGAGGGTCGTTACAAGTCATTACAGTGCCATGGTTCTACTGGACACTGCTGGTGTGTTGACAGTACAGGGAAAGAGAGAGCGGGAACCCGAACACCACCTGGTACACCAAGTGTAAACTGTGATGCCCCAGGTAATCCGTATAACATTAAAGTTTTATACAAACATAAGTACAAAATTTTAGGATTACAAGAATAATCAAAACCATCTCCTCATTTCCACAATTATATTAAGTCAATGCATTTAGTCTATATTTACATTACCAACATGGAGACATTCTCTTTTCCAATCTGTTTCTCTCTCGGATACCACAGTTCACATCGAACAAACAAAGACTCACTGTGAACAGCACAGAGACAGCGTCCGTACACAGACAAGCGATGGTTTACCTCTGTTAGGAGTCTTTGTTCCTCAGTGTGATCACATGGGTCGTTACAAGTCATTACAGTGCCATGGTTCTACCGGACACTGCTGGTGTGTAGACAGTACAGGAAAGGAGAGAGCGGGAACCCGCACGCCGCCTGGCACACCAAGTGTAAACTGTAACACTCCAGGTAATCACAAGAATTCAGTAGGGTTTAGATGTATAATCAAATACATCCCTACCTCCATTCACCTTACATGTGGTTAGAAAAGGCCCAGTTTATGAAATATGTTCAAACAAAATTCCAGAAAAGTTTTGATGTTTTTCAATTTTGAATCAAATGATCATTAAAGACTATCAAATTTATTCATTCATCTTCTTAACCTGCTTATTTCCTAATTTAGGGTAACGGGTATCTAGCTGGAGCCTATCCCAGAGCACACAGGGCTCACGCCTATCTGCAATGTAGAATCATTAATTAACCTAATGTACATGTTTTTGGACTGGATTACCCCTATTAAACCCACACAAGTGTGTTGAGAACATGCAAACTCTGTACAGAACCCCTTGCCTGGGAATCGAACGTTCTTGCTTTTAGGCGACCAAGATAACCACTATGCTACCGAGTCGCCCGTCTATCAAGTTACACAAGCCAATATATTAATCTTAATAGAACATTGATATCATACAGATGTATAATTGAGAAATATTACACTTTTACCACTAATTGAGCTAATTTAAAATAAATTAAAAAAAACATATGTGAACTTGGTCCAGAAGTGCCATTGTGTCCTGTGGGCCAAAACTCATTTAAAAGTTGAAAGCTTATTTAAAATGAGTTGAAGTGCAAAAGTGTTCTATGGTCAGACAAATTCAAATTTGCCATTCTTGTTGGAAATTATAGAAGCTATGTCCTCATGGCTAAAGGGGAGGGACTTTCAGCGTGTCATTGTTTTGTTTAACAGTCAGCATGATATGGAGGTACATAAGTGCATACTGTTTGGGCAGCTTGCATGATTTGGAAGACACTATAAATGCTAAAAGGTATATTAAGGTTTTAGAGCAACAAATGCTCCCCAATAGACATCGCAGGACAATGAAAACCACAAACTGCACCTGTTATTACATTAGAATCATGAAACGAAAAATACGTCAAAGATGACCACAAGCTCTTCAGTAACTGGAAATCTGTATTGGCAGGAAATGAAACAAATTCCTACACCACAACTTCAGAAGCTCACAACCTTAATGCTCAGATGACCCCAAACTGATTTGAAAAGCACACGAGACGTTAGCAGGCATAAAAGCACAAACTTTAAGCCACCATATGATATTGTCTAGTGCAGCTGGGGTCCTAGACAGTTTATAGATTTTGGCTTCATTAACAAAATGCAAAACATTTCCAAAATTAATGTATTTTTAACCCAATTTTTATCATGAAATGGCACTTTGAACCAGATGCTGGTCACAGTTTGTACCACCATCTTGAATGTCACTGTTATGTAGAGCTTTCTCGCCCACCACATTATGAGCCAACTTGGCATGAATAGATTCTGATGCTTTTGTACATTTTTACATTCTTTCTCTTTACATAGAACGTCATAAGACTCAGTGTGAGCAGCACAGAGACAGCATTCGTACTAGGACAAGTGATGGGCTACCTCTGTCAGGAGCATTCATTCCCCAGTGTGACCAGGAGGGTCATTACAAGTCATTACAGTGCCATGGTTCTACAGGACACTGCTGGTGTGTGGACAGTACAGGGCAGGAGAGAGCAGGAACACGCACGCCACCTAACAAACCAAATGCAAACTGTGATGCTCCAGGTAATCACACTAGCTCAGTGGCTGAACAGATTAGTGTAAACTTAAAAAGTCTCTTAAATCATGTAAATTTGAGATATGGGAGCATTTTGGCTTTATGTGAAAGCTTTAGGGGGAATGGATTTTTAATAGAAAGTTTATCACTGGGTGAAAAATAAGAAGTCTATTGCTACAGACATTCCCCCTATATGAGATTCACAAGGGGGTAAAAGTTAAAGTAAAAGAGACAATACCAAGTAACTGCAGTGACTGCAGTCTTTTTCATTGTCAGCAACTTGGTTATTTATTTTAGTTTTGCCAAAACCATAGCTGTCATATGGTTATTTTTGTTTAAAATAATTTGATTCAGGTTTAATAGTTATAAGTGATAGTAATAATCTAAGTCAAATTATATTTGTCTTTTCTTTTTTTTTCTTTTTTTTTGCCAAACCAAAAAATTATATGATCCGTCTCTCTCTCTCTTTTTTTCTCACTCTCCATCTTTCATACAGAACGTCCCAGGACACCATGTGAGCAGCACAGACTCAGAGTACAGAGTGGAGCAGATGGGTTGCCCCTAGTGGGAGCCTTTATTCCTCAGTGTGACGAAGAGGGTGGCTATAGGTCACAACAGTGCCATGGCTCTACAGGACACTGCTGGTGCGTGGACACTAGGGGGCAGGAGAGACCAGGTACCCGTACGCCACCCAGCGCCCCACGGAGAAATTGTGACGCTCCAGGTAAAGAAACCGCGACTTTGAGTTTAACCTTTGATTAGGAATTATGTGAAAACAAAGCAAAATAGAAGAACAGATCAACTTACTAATATGATTGATAAATAATGAATAATAATGATTAAATAAATGTGTGTGAAGCGGTGTGGTTTGAGCAAACAATAAAAAAAAAGAAAAAATAGACTACCATGCAATAAATTTGACTGATAGAGGACATTCATCAACATTCATTCATTCATCTTTTATACCCTCTTATTCCCTAATCCGGGGTCACGGGGGTCTGCTGGAGCCTATCCCAGCGCACATTGGGCAAGAG
>JAOTQW010000002.1:236209-250547 GCA_026260075.1 Sisor rabdophorus | reverse complement strand
TATGGTTTTCCTCCTCTGGTTTCCTCCCAGAGTCAATAAACATGTACATTAGGTTGATAAGTGATTCTACACATAGGGAATAAGCAGGCTAAAAGATGAATGAATGAAAAATAATGCAAGAACACAGAACTAAATCTGTCTAAACGTAATCAGTCAATATATGAATTTTTCAAAGATCTCCAAGAATCAAACATTTTTTTATTTCTATTCAAATGAAAGAACATAAGTCAACATCTGGTTTAAAATGTGAGCTTAAACATTTGTCTATAATTTAAAAAAAAAAGCTAAATAAAAAACATTTTTTTTCTTGCTGCCAAAGTTTAAACAATAACAAATATCCTTATTCATTCATCTTCTATACCTGCTTATTCTCTAATTTTGTTCTTAGTAGTAATAACAGAAATATTGGAGATAGAGGATAATTTATTAATACATTTTTGCTATTAATTAATTTTTTATTGTTTTAATTATATCCAATGCCTGAGGAATTTCAGCAATCTAAAAAGAAACATTGTCCTACTTTAAATTGGCGCGTCTTTGACGACATTTGTCACGTGACAATTTCAACATGGCGGATGTAGTGCGTCTGAAATTCATTACTTCCAGTCCTACACCATTTAAAACGTATTTATTACGATCCGGAAGCACTTACTAACCTAAATGTGGAAAAAACTTAAGAAGCCTACGATTTAAGACAGATCCTCTGTGTTTACGAAGAAGTAGAAGAAATAAAAACGTGTAAGAATGAGTGACAGGAGTCTGGAGCAGCGGATGAACATCAAGCTCTGCGTGAAAACCGGCAAAAGTGCTAGCGAAACTTTCGCTCTACTCCAACAGGCTTATGGAGAACAGTCAATGGACGAATCGAGTGTTTTTGAATGGCACCGCCGGTTAACTGAGCAGGAGAAAGTCCCCGATCAGGCCAAAAGTGGGCAGCGGAAACCGCAAAACACCGACGTAAATAAGAACAATGGGCAAAACCCCGTCCACTCAGATCCACGCGTGGGAGTGCAAAAGAGGTCAGAGGAAGTAAAGATGAAAATGGAAACCGTGCAGCAGCATGCAATGGAAGATTTGGGAATAAGAAATATTCCCGCAAAGATGGAGCATCGGATCTTGACCGAGGATGAGAAAAAACTTCGTCTCCGAATTTTACCTGCTCTTTTAAACAACGAAGAGGTGTTTACATTTTTATCCAGGAAGTAAATTGTTGTATCTCGTACAAATGTTTCATTGTTTACAACTAAACTGTTCCGGATCTTTCTTTATAATTGTCATTAACCCCCCAAGGCGCTAGAGAGCGACTGCACCAAAAATCCTCAGGCGTGGAACCGCTTTAACATCTCGTCCGCGCGTTATTTTACAACAATTTATTCGCGTAAAATCCCTCCTACGACTTATTGTCATTGGCTCACACTCAGTTTAGCATTACTCTTATTAGTTACTTGTTTGCCAGCGTGAACAGCTAACCAATAAACACAGAGGAGGGTCAGGCGCCTTGTCGGAATAAGGTGAAGAAAGGTACTGCGGATGGATGCGCTGTGTGATCGGTTACGCGAACTATAATCTATACAGTACTGATGACATATAACCGTTATAGAAAATCATTCCGCACAAAAAGCATTCACATGCAACATCAAGTAATTTTAAATACTCTTATTGGCTAAAAATCTTTTTTAAAAAAGCCTTTAGTTAGCACAGTAGCCCTTATTCTGTACATTAAATTATTCTAAGATAATATTTAGATAAATAATTTAATTATAATATCAATGGCGGAGTCTAAATAAAACACGTTCTCTCCGCGTCTCCTGGTTTGTACTTTCAGCTTTAACATGGCGGAAAACAATGCAGAGGTAAGAAACGCCCCACAATGTAAGTATTTAAAATAGCCTGTCTCGACTTCAAGTCTAATTACCGTTACTTAAATATCAGGATTTATTTGGCCTTTTACAGCTGTTTATTTTATCTCGTATTTAATTAACGACTTTCATTTAGTTCAATTCTGTTAAAGCAAAATTGTGATTCAATAATATGACAGATAAACCAGTAAACACGCAGTCGTGAGCTGTTAAATTGCAATTATACAAATACAATCGTTTGTGAACGCGCTTTTAGTGGCGTGCACGCTTTAACACGGGAGGCGTGTTCACGTGAAGCAGTGTATTCTGATTACAGGAAGTCCAACCCGAACGTGTAAAGGTTTTAATAAACAACCTACTAATCATGCCTGGAATCTGGCTTTAACAGGACTTTATTTTAGTAGTTAGTTAATCAATGGTTATTAGATCAATTAATCAGCATTTCATTATGTGGGTAAAAAGTGGTAAAACCGGAGGGTAAAAGGGGTACACCCTGGAAAGGGCGCCAATCCATAGCAGGGCCACCCATAGATGAACAACCACGCACACACACGTGCACACACGCTTACTACTATGGGCAATATAGAATCACCGTCCAACCTAATGTATTTTTGGTCTGTGGAAGGAAACCAGAGTAAACCCATGCAAGCATGGGGAGAACATTCAAACTCCGTGCAGAAAGGCTCCTTGCTGTGAGGTGCCCGTGCAAACCTCTATGCCCCTGCGCCGCCCTAATTGGCCATAATTTCAAGTTATTCTATTAGTTAAATAGATAAATTGCTTGTTATAACTTTTATAAACAAAGCAATGAAATCACTTCAAAGTGTTAACGTTTTTAACTAGCCTGTAATATATTCATTTGTTCATCTTCTTCCCTTATTCAAGGGTCACGGTGGTCTGCTTGACCTTATTCCAGGGTTTACCCTAGGCAGGTCACTAGCCCTTCACATAGCCGCGCTTTAACACTCACTCCTATGGGCAATTTAAAATCAGCAATCAAACTAACATAAATGTTTTTGGACTGTGAGAGAAAACTGGAGTACCTGGATTAAACCCACACAAGCATGGGGAGAACACAGGAAGGCCCTTTGCCCAGGAATGGAACCGAGGACGTTCTTGTTATGAGACGAACTGCTAACTGCTACGCCATTGTGCTGCCCATATTTAAAAAATTTTATTACTTATTTATTTTTATATTAAATGGGTTAATAATACAATAATAATTATTAGGCTCTTAAAAGATTCTGCTTTAAACTGTTATTTGCAGTTATTTACTATTTGGAAACTAGTTATTAATTTTTATAATTTTCATATTTTTACTAATAAAACAAGAAAAATGTTTAAGTGTCAGGTTTTTTACTATTATTACTATAATTATTTACTTTTCACTAATATTTAAATAAAAAAATATATATTTATAATTTATTAACTCGAGATAACTAATTTAAACAGCTGGAGAAATATTTCACCTTCCTATTAAATAATAACCCCTTAGCTCAAATTAACCACCAGTCCATAAACTTTCAGCCAGAACAGCAGTATTACAAGCTAAAGGCATGTTTGCTTAAACAAATAGGATATTGTCATTCTTTTTACCCCTTAATTTATTTTACACCTGGAGGGTCCAGATTGGGAGGAACAGCCCCCTGATCTGAACCCGAGTGATGTTCTGTTGTGGGACTTTTGTGCTAGTTTTGGTTTGTTCATAATGAACATTATGTTCAAGCATAAGAATGACCACCAGTGCACAGGGCACCCTAGGCTGGATGTCATTGAACGACTTTGTGGTTGTTTCATCTGAACCCCGGCCATAGGGCCAAGTTAATATCAGGGTACTGAAGAAGAGAAATCGCCCGATAGTCAATCTTTCAATTCAGACCGAAAGGATGAGATCCCGGATACAGGTAGCTGAAATTAGTTACCAGGGTGACTGGCTCCCTTAGAGATAGGGTGAAGAGCTCAGTCACCTGGAAGGGGCTAAAAATATAGCTGCTGCTGCTCCTCCACATCGAGAGAAGCCAGCTGAGGGCGCTTGGGCATCTGTTCCAGATGCCCTGTGCACACCTCCCTGGGAAGGGTGGATTGAAAATGTTTTCACCTGAATTCTGTTAGTTGCTGACATCCTTTAACCACAACATTATCTGCTGCTCTGATTTTAATATAGGGCTGTGACATTTACTTAACTTTTTACATTTAAACATTCTAACGCCAATTTGTTATTTTATTTTTAAATGTCCTTAATTTTAGAAACAGGCTTCTGTGAATGAAGAAAGTCAGATGGAGACAGACTCGTCTTCAGGTAAAGCATAACACACAGCAGTAGTCAGATAGAGTGTTTGTGTTATCGGTTTCCTGTTATGCAAAAGTTTTGCGGGTGTTTATATCTGGAGTATTTTTATGTGGTGATAAGTGCAGTTGTCTGTTACCAGTGTCCTAAATACAGTGATGTTTTGGCCAATTATCAGAGTTAAGTTTATGACTCAAAAATATAATAATTTAACAAAAATCATGAAAAAATGTTTTCATATGTGTAGTTGCATGTGTTTTTGTTTAGTTTTTATGTACTTCATGTTGCTCTGCACAGCAAATGTCTTCTCCCTAAGCAACTTCTCCCCAAAGCATGATTGTTCACTCTTCATTTCCAGGCACTGACATTGCAAAATTGGATTCCTCCAGGCAAGACATGGAGGAAGACGAGCTGGACGGGCTTCCTGTTTTTGGAGCAGATGAAGAAGAGTGTGAGTTGGAAAGCAGATCCAGTCAGACAGAAAAGCAGTTGGATGAAAGAGATAAGAATAAAGACGGAAGCATTGCCTCACCTGAAAATAACAAAGCAGGCAAGTTTCTGTTCAAAATGCTGGTATAAATTCAGATAAAAATTCCAAAATATGATATTACTTTTATCTGATATAAATTGAAAGATACTTCTTTGCAATTTTTGCTTTTATCTATAAGACCGACAGAGATGAAATGGGGGAGATTGGGGGTGGTGGTCTCAGGTTGCCAGAACCTTAACCCCAAAGAATCTATTTTGCAGGTGCATATGTCAAATAATTGCATATTTATGGATAAAGATACTATAAGACGGTTAAATCATCTTGACTGTTGGGTGACGTTTTAACCAATCGCAATAATTTTTAATTAGTGGTATCAAATGGAAGACATGGAATATTTCTTCATCCCATAAAAACCTGGTAAAGTCATAAAATGTATAGAAAGTAATTTCCAGGCTAGAAAAGATTCTGGAAAGATAGCTCCCACAAAGTTTTGGAAAAGTCATGGAAATTCATTTATTGATTTATTAATTTATTTATCTTCTATACCCGCTTATACCCGGGCGAAAGGCAGGGGTACAGACTGAAAATATTTTGATTGATAATATTGGTTAAATAACATTAGTTAACATTTGCACAATTTCAAATTCTAAACTACTGCTGTCATTTTAAAGATATGCTGTGGTAAACTATTTTTAATTATTAAACATCGACCTTAACGTTTTATTGCTCCCCCAGTGGGACACTGCGTTTCATAATATGTAATATGCTGTGTAATATTTTTATCTATTCCAAATTAAATTTAAGATTAATATCTCACTTATGAAACGAATTTTATTGGTAAAAATGTGTAAAGACAATGTTGCAATAAATGTAAAAGCCTTATGTGTTTATATATGTATGTATATGTATAGTATGTATGTATGTATATGTAGTATGTATATTTCGCATGTGAAATGTTTTCTTTGCTCTGTTTCAGGTGAGAGTGTTCAGTGCTCTCAACAAGTGGACGAATCCTTACAAAACAAAGGCAGTGTAAGTTATAAAATCTGAATTTAACTACTTATTTTATCTCCTTGATCACATCCACCTCAAATGCCCAAGTTTAAATTTGTATATAGTATTTGAATTATTTTATATATATATATATAAAAAAATAATTTCCCTACACAATTAATTATATGTTTCCTTTTGAACAGGCGTCTCCACAGGAATCAGTCGAGGAAAGCCGAGAGGAAGTTCTGTATTCTCCTTTGAAGAAAATTAAGGATGAGCCCATAGATGAAGACTACGATAAAGCACTCATCAGTTCTGCGCACTCTGATGTCAGCCGCGTTAAAGAGGAACTGGAGAATGGAGATCCAGTGGTGGGATTTTTGTCTTCACTTTTGTTTAATAAATGTAATAATGTCTAATTAAATGATAAAAAGTGGACAGTATCTTAAAACAATTACTAATATGTGTGTGTTAAGGTATAGAGTACCATTTTTAGGTATGTTGTTTTAATATCAAAATGTTAAATCTCTAACATTTATACAATCTTCTATATACAAGCACAGGGACGCCAGCTCTGTAAGTACACTAACCTATTTATGAACATCTAAATAACAAACACTCTTTATGTTTTTATTATTTGATATCCGAAGTATCAAATTTTCTACTGGGTACATAATTTGGCCTCTGCAGCACCATAGGTCAGCCAGTTCATACACTGTTGTTTGTGACATTGAACCTGATCCTTTTAAAACATGATTGCTTGTTTTCATTGTACAGTTGTCTCTTGTAAATTGTACAGTTGTCTTGTACATTGTAATCATACTTTTAGAGTCGAATAACAAGTTAATAACAAAGATTTACAAACCCACTTTGGGAACGGAGCTCGTTTGTAACTGGGAAAGTGGCTGTACAGGCTTATGTAGACCTAACCCCTTACTTTTTTTTATTTTCTTTTGCAGAATTAAAAATATGTAAGTGCCCACAATAATGTTGTCAATGCTGATCTCTCTATTCTTGCAAAACTCTCAGATACATTGTTTAATTATATAAAAAAACACAAGTATTCTTTAATAAATTCATTTAAAGTCTATAACACAGACCATTTAAAAAAACTGTCAAAAACGTGGCATGCCCCGTTTCTTTGGTGCAGATTGGTTGCACTACATTTTATCCACCAGCAGATGGTACACTTTGCCAGCAAAATGTGCGGTATAAGCTTAAAATGTGTGTTACTTTAAAGACATTCCTCATATGCCCATAGAGCGAGAATGGTTTTTACAAGTGTGCTGTGTAATTTGGCTTATGTTGGATGCTAAATCAGGGCAATTATAAAAATAATGTATTTTTATAATATGCTCTACATAACTGCCATTGTTTTAAAAACACATTTTGCCTATGTGTGGAAACTTAAGGAGACGCCCTATATATTTGTGTCTTGACCTATGTATAATAATGTATATTGTATTATGTGGCCCTTGTTCACACAAAGCCGTAGCTTTTACTTATCCTATCCTATTTTAGTTATTATATTAAACACAGAATGTTTTCTTTTTAAACACTTTTCCGAACAAGATAAATTGCAGTTTGGCCAGTGAAATGTTTTCTTAATTTCCTCCTATGCCTGAAAAAGCTCAAAATAATTTTCTCCTCTACGTGAAAATAATTTTAAAAAGGTCGTTCTTAACACTTTCTTTGCTGATTTATTTTTTTCCCTTTAGTTGTGTGATACTCTGGATGATTTAAGGATCAGCTCAGTGTTTTCTGTTCGAGGAACCAGTGATGCCATTTCTGGTAAGTGCGAACATTCCTACTGTTTTTTCTAACCACCACACAAGCTTTCCTTGGTTGATTACTAGATGATGTTGTTTATATGAATGAGCATTGTTCTATTTTAATAAAGCAGCTAATAAATATGTTTACAGCTTCTGTGGCAGCCCCTCAACTGCCTGCTTTCTCTGCTGTAACTCAGCCTGCTCCAGCAATCAGACCACCTCCTATTGTCCTGCAGGCTCAAATGCAGCCTCAGTTTCAAGCACACCTCCAGCTACAACCCAAAACCTTAGCCCAGCTTCAACCCCATTTACAAACTCAACTTCAGGCACAGCTTCAAACTCATCTCCAACCTCAACTTCAACTCCAAGCACAGCTTCAAGCGCAACTTCAACCTCAGCCCCCGCATCAGCTGCAACCGCAGCTTCCTAACCAACTCTCGCACCAGCTTCAGCCACAAACCCAACAGCTGCCTCCCCCACAGACACGGCACACACACCAGCTCCGGTCACAGCCTCCATCTCAGCCGCAGCCCCCTCCCGCTCCAGTCCGAATTTGCTGCTCAGGCTGCTCAAAGGTTCTTCAGAAAGGTCAGACAGCATTTCAAAAGAAGGGTTCCAATCAACTCTTCTGCTCAACGGTGTGTCTAACTGGATTTAACCTGCCTCCAGCTCCCATTATTGCCCCCAAAAAAACCTGCCACCTCTGTCTCAAGTGAGTGAAGTATGTTTGTGAAATCTTTTTGTGATGCTGTTCTTGTGCTAGACAAAATGACAATAAAAAAAATACTTTTTAAATATTGAACACAGCGGGTAAATGTCCAGGGCTTATCGTCATCATAGATATAAAGTTTATCGTGAAAGATATTATCTAAATTATTGGCCCTATCCTGTTCTCATTTCTTCTTGTCTACACAGCCTATCTTACATTTATCCTGTTTAAAAAAACAAAATCAAGACTAAGATAATTTAAAAATTTATATGTAATCTGTGTAGCTTTTAAAATTTATTTGTACATTTCCTCATTTGCTCAAAGGGTGATTGGGAATCCAAAGGACCTGATCATTGTTCCAGTTGACGCGGCAAACACTTTAAAGGAGTTCTGTAGCCTGTCCTGTCTAAGCATTTATAAGTCCAGGGTTGAAGGTTTACCTGAAGAGAATGCTGTTGTTCGATGTTCTATGTGCCGAAATCCCAGTGAGGTAAGCTTCAAGAAGCATTTTCTTAATAATAGATGTGACATCAAGGGATGACAATTTTCAGAAGCATGGCCATGTAAGTGACAACTAGGAGCAATATATTTGATAAACAATATTTGATACATATTTTCTTCCTAGTTGTGATATTTAATCTTCTGGTCGTGTAACTGGAACCTGTTCTTTACATAATAACATAACATACAAATTGGTCACAGTCTAGATGCTTTGACTCATAGCAACAAATACTGTTTCAACCACTAAAGAACTGTGATTTTGTGTTTTGGTGTCTCGTCCCAGTAGCATCTAAGTGCTAAATGCTCCAGGCAAATTTTACTGCCAACTTCTCCTGGGAAATTAAACCATAAATCCATTTTCTTACTGCCTGTCTTAAAGCCAAAAGTATTTGTAAAAAAAAAATTCATTATGCGTTATAGGCTGCTCAATACATTGTTTTCTTCATCTCAATATCTGCATCTGCAGTAGTCACATTATAGGATGTTCATTGTCTGATGTGGATTATATTTGACTGCACCACAGTTCAGAACACAAGTAATTTGTGGGATAATTTATTTAATTTTTATAATTTCAGAGTTTTATAAAAGAAACAAGCATTTGGGCGGAAGAAACAAATCAGTTGTAGCATTAATAAAGATTAATTAAACTTGATTAACATCATAAAAATAATAGTGTGATTTAACATTTTTCTATTCATCCATCCTAGCTTGGGGTCTTGTAGGGCGTGGGGCAGGGGTACACTCTGGACAGGTTACAAGTCATTTGCAGGACCGCACGCACTCATGCTCTCTCCTAGGGACAATTTAGAATCACCAATCAACCTAATGTCCATGTTCAGGACTGTTGAAAAAACCCGGAGTAAAAGTGTGGTGAGAACATGCAAATGCTTCACAAAAAGACCCCTTCCCTGGGACTTTTTTGCTGTAAAGGGACCACGCTGCATTGTTTACATCATTTACATCTTTATTCTATTGTATTTATCTATAATTACACACCATAATTAAAAAATAATGAATTATTTCCAAATATAGCAAATAATACGAGTCATATTACTATATACATTGCAGAAAAACAATATCAAAGTGTTTCCAATATCGTGCAGCTCTAGTGCATTACGAGAAGAGTTAAGTTCAACATGTTCTATTTTTCTACAATGGTATGCGTAACAGTATGTTACAGGTTATGGAGCAATCATTTGTGTACAGAAATGTTTTGTTTGTTTTAGTTAAAGCTTGCTGCATTTTCCCTCCAGCAAAACCAAAGAACAAATAGTGAGCATTTACATTGGAGTACATATTTACACTTTCTCTCACTTTCTTTCTCAGATTCAACATGAAGTGAATCACCAGGGCATTCTACACCGTCTCTGCAGCGACGATTGCTTCTCTCGGTTCCGCTCCTCCAAACGGTTGTCTATGAGCTGCTGCGAGAGCTGCGGGAACTGCACCGTCACAGGAAACTATCATCTTGTACAAATAGAGGACGCGGTTAAGAAATTCTGCAGCCTAGCCTGCATCAGCTCTTTTAAGCAGGTTGGCACTGAAAATGTATTTAATGTCTTAACTTGGAATGCAAATTTGGGGATTTTTCCAAAATCTACCATAGAAATTAATAGGAAGAATATTAATAAGAATAAAAAACCTTGCAGGTTAGCCGTTAACAGGGAAATTAATTTAGTATAATCTTTGTTAAAAGAACCAGATTTACTACAATTTTAGCAGCCACATCACATCGAGCATAGTACTGCAAGAACTGCCACACCTCTGCATACACTGCATGATTTCCTGCACACAAAATAATGCGGAAAAAAATGTTTATCTTGCAGGCCCCCATGACCCTGAGTAATAAGCAGGTATCAAAGATGAATGCTTTAATAAAAAGTTCATAATTAAGAGTTTCTGGAAATTCACTAAAAAGTTTTCTCAACTCTGGTCTTTAGTTTAGCTTTTTAGGGAATCCTGAAACCTTCCCTCAAAATAAATTTTATATGAAATATTTGCTCATTTAAGGGCACTCCAAACTTTTCATTTATCGTATAACATTTGGAAAAATTGTCTCCCTTTAGTCTATTTACCATCATAGCCTTGTGTTGTAGTAAAAGTTTATTGTTGCTTTCATGCATCTTATAGAAAAGTGGTAAGAGGGTCCACTGCCCCTGCTGTCAAGATTTTAAAGCTGTGGATCAGATGATGGAGGGCACAAATGCGCAGGGGGTCATAGAGTTCTTCTGCTCCTCCAGATGTGTGGCTAACAGCGAGGCATCCTGCACATTGTCAGGTACATTCTTGCTCAAATCGTGGTACAAGTTCAGTTAAAGTTATTTAGTATCTGTGGTTTGGTTATTTTGCTTATAGTAAGTTTGTCTCTAAGCTGCACTCAGAACAATCAGTACATCTGTGAACATCTACAGAAGATGTTGATGTTTTAATATTTTTACATGTTAATACAGGTGCTTCGTTCCCTTGTACAAATTGCCAGAAGTTAGCTGTTCCTCAATATCATTTGGCGATGCCTGACGGAGCAATTCGAAACTTCTGTTCGTACGAGTGCGTCGACTATTTCCAGGTACTTCACATAAGACAGATTTGAATTCCTCAGTTCACAGCTGTCATAAACTTTAGTCAGTTGACATGCTACGTCAACTCAATTAATTTTAGTATTTTTCAACTACAGAAATAATAAATTTAATATTTTAAAATAAATTCAATTGTGACACATTTCCCTTCTATTTCAGTCAAAGCCCTTATTGTTTGTTTGTTAAACAAATCTGTGTAAGAATATTGATATAGATATACTAACCTCCAGTATCGATACATTTATGTTTAGGTAAATATTTATCTAAAACCTCTAAATGACTTCCTCATCCCCCACTGCTTAAGTTCTTGCTGACACACAATCATGGCAAAAAAAAAATTGAGCGCATCTGATTTTGTTTGATTTTGAAGTATTGCAATTGTAATCTTTCGTGAAATATTCTATCTTGATATGCATCATTGCTTTTATAAGACATATACATACATGTCTTATCTGCTTATCATTTTAAAACAAGACGGCAGTGATTGCAATTTATCCAAATTTATTTGCATATAATGGGATACAATTTGGAGCATTTTAATCAGATATTTTTCTTAAATATGTTAGCTGCCTGCAACCCCCCAAAAAAAACCCAAAAACTATGTACTTTTTTCGAAATCTATTTCTTTGGCATTGATTCTTTCCATTTCCACTTGTAAAAATAGGGTAAACATGACAGGAACACTAAGGTACATATAAACATGGTGGTAATTAAGATTAGACTGTTAAGGCGAAACATTTCCCAGCAATTCACTTTGGCATTTAAATTTTTAAAATTCTAACAGGAAATTCTGTTTATTCTTTTTTTTTTTCCCACTGCATTTTTTGTATAAATCATTTCCCAGGAGAAGCTGCACAAATCTATGCAGGTGAATGGAGGATCGTATAACAATTCAAATAATGAGCTACATTCTTCTGTCTCTCATCATCCATCTGCCCGAGTCTGTAATCCACTTCCTAATGCAGTACCTACTCCGACTCAGAACATATCATCACCACAAGACCCCCAACAGTCTGAAGCGCTCCCTCCCATCAAACTGACCTGTAAACGATGCCAAAAGCAGTTTGGCTTGAAACCCGAGGTCCTTCAGTTTAAGGTAAAGATATGAATAGTTTGAACAGTGCACTCGATTCATTTGAACTATTGGAATTCACTTGGTTTCCCTTTTACGTCTGGCAGAATCACGTGGGCCTCTTTTGTTCGCGTTTCTGCTGCGACATGTACAAGCGGGAAAAAGATGTCAAAGCAGTGTGTGAGTACTGCAAAGAAGAGAAGGTAGCTAAAGAAATTATCGTCTATGAAAAGCAGCTGCGGACTTTCTGTTGCGAAGGTCAGTCACTTGTTAACATAACATTTATTTTAACAATTGAAGCAAAAGCACAAGGCAACACTGCAGAATTCCTTTGGAGAAATTGGTTAATTTTGAAAGTTTAACTACCAAAAAAAAAAAAACGTCAAAAGCAAAATATGCAAACATTTATTATTTATTCATCGTTTATACCCACTTATTCCTTAACTCTAGGTCACAGGGGTCTGCTGGAGCTGATCCCAGCATACATAGGAAAAAGGCAGGGTACATCCTGGACAAGTCGCAGGGCCAAACATAGACAAACGACCTCACACACTTACTCCTATAGGCAATTAGGAATCACCAATCGACCTTCTGTACATGTTTTTGGAAACCAGAAAACTCTGAGTAAACTCGTGCAAGTGTGGGAAGTACATGCAAATGCCGCACAGAAATATCACTTGCACAGGAATCAAACCCGGGGCCTTCATGCTGTGAGATGAAGCGTCTGGCCATGTTTATAATTAACATTTTATTACATTATCATATATATTAAATTATTCTGGTTTCATTATTGAGATCCAGTTTTACAAACTGTAAATCAAATACCATTTTTTTAAAAACAATAAAATAATTATGTAACTTTTTATAATTAAAATTAAAATAATTCCTTTTTATTAAATTCTTATTTTTGCTAATTATTTGTTAAAGTGACAACTTTTTAAATTAATATTCTTTAAAATTCCTGTATATGAAAATTTATTCTAAAGCGTATTTTTATATAATACATTTCCTAAAACCATAATGCGTGGGTTTTTTTGACAGTAATTCTTATTTTAACATATTCTGATGGCGTTTCCCTGTTTCCAATTGGTCCAGGCTGTGATGTCACTTTCTGTGTTTTGTTTTGTTTTTCAACAGGCTGCAAGCTTCTGTACAAGCATGACTATGCCAGGCATCATGGGGGTCAGTGGAAGCTTTGTGCTTACTGCTGCAATGTGACCCACAAAACCATCCAAAATTACTTTGGAGGCAAGCTGGGGGAGTTCTGCTCTGAAAAATGCATGTCGCTCTACACCGTTCTGTTCTACGAGGTCAGAGCCGAATAATATTCATTATTTGGGGAAATATTTACTTGTGGATATAAACTATTGGTTCTGCCAAAGTACTTTCTTTTTTTAAAACGTTGTGTTTTAGTAATAGATGTTCTATATGTAAAATCATTTACATTTGCAGCATTTTGCAAATGTCCTTATCCAGAGCGAGTAACATTTATCTCTTCTACAACTGAGCAATTGGGAATTAAGGGGCCCAGAAGGGGCAGCTTCAAAGTGATGGGAATCAAACCCAGAAATTCCAATTAGCAGTAAAAAATATCCCTCCGTGTCTGGGACATAATCACAAAGTATTTTAATGCTCAATCATGTATTAAGCCAACCTCAAAGCATTTTTGCTGTAATACCTGGTAACATTTGGCTATATGGCATATTGCAAGGCATATAAAATGTTCTAAAACTAAATTTCAGAATATTCCTAGAAAAACCAGAGAGGGGGGGGGTTAAAGTATTAAAAATCTAGTGTAGAAATGTTAAAACAGCTAAACATCACAATGTTTTTTTAACATTATTATAACTATTAAAGTTTAATTTTAAACAAATTTTCTGTTATGCTGATATTCAATTAAAATGGCTGTGTTTTTAAGTCTTAAATTTGAAGTATTGAATTGTATTGTAAGGCCCTTTGTGGGCCCTTGCTAATAAGCAGCCCTAAAATCTACTAATTATTAATCACACAATCTCTTCAGGCCATTGCTATTTGTTTTATTTGTTATATTTGTGTTATTTGTGGTTTCAGTCTTTCTAA
>JAOTQW010000002.1:94904-105688 GCA_026260075.1 Sisor rabdophorus | reverse complement strand
CAGGACCTTCTTGTTGTGAGGCGACGATGCTAACCACTGCGCCACCGCGCCGCCCTGTTAACTAGATTGGAGAAATAAAAAGTGTGATACTGGATACTGGAACAGTGGAAATCTGGAACTAAATATTAATATTTTACATTTTAAAATCAGCACACAAAACAATTGTTCTATAGGTAAGCTAAAAATTTGCATTGTGAATAAAAAATAATGTATATGCAGCCATTCCAACCACCCAAAAATATATTCAATATTACAGATTTAAAAAAAGTATTGTCTGAAATAAAAAACGCTAGATTGCCCAGAGCAGTAAATGCGAGTGTCTGGTTGTTTGTCTGTATGTGGCCCTTTGATGGACTGGCGACCTGTCCAGGGTACATCCCTGCCTCTCGCCCTATGTGCGCTGGATGGGCTCCAGCAGACCACTGTGACCCCAAATTAGGTAATAAGCGGGAAAAGAAGAATTAATGAATTAATCTTTTGTGGGCGGCCAGGTGGTCTAGAGGTCAGCACTGTCACTTCACAGCTAGAAGGTCCTGGGTTTGATTTCCAAGCGAGGGGTCTTCCACAGTTCCCCACACAGTCCAAAAACAAGTACATTAAGTTAATTGGTGACCTAAAATTGCCTATAGGAGTGAGTGTGAGTGGTTTTTCGTTTGTGGTCCTGCAATAGACTGGCAACCTGTTCAGGTGTACCCCTGCTTCTCGCCCTACGTGTGCTGGGTTAGGCTCTTGCAGACCCCTGTGGCCCTGAGTTAGGGAATAAGCGGGTATAGAAAATGAATGAAATAATGAAAATTTACTAATTATCCACCAGTAAAAATTGAATAACAGTGAATCTTTTGAGGGTAGCTTGGGCAGGGGTTCCTGTGCGTAGCTTGCATGTTCTCTGCATGCTTGTGTGGGTTTACTCTGGGTAATCAAGTTTTCTCCCACAGTCCAAAAACATTTACATTAGGTTAATTGGTAACTTCAATTTGCCCATACGAGTGTGAGTGGTTGTTTGTGTTTGGCCCTGCGATGGACTGGCGACCTGTACAGGGTTTACCCCTGCTTTTTGCTTTTTGCTCGCTGGAATAGGCACCAGCAGACCCTGTGACCCGGAGTTAGGGAATAATCTGGTATAAAAGGTGAATAAATAAATTGAATTAATCTTTGTAGTCTTTTGTAGACAAAGCTGTCTTTTCCTTTAAAAAAACGGACTCTATATTCCATACCAGAATGCATCACTATTTCCTGTGAAGCCTGTCAGTTCTTTTCCCTTGTGCTTGTCTTTTTCAATCTGAATTCACCAACCACAGTTGAACATCGAGTTGGTTAATGTAAATATTTTTAGAAGACATAATTGTATACTGTCAAATGTTCTATTTTTAACAGCAACGCTATAATCGAAGTGAAGGTGACGGTTTATAAATGAGTGACAGCACTGGGTCTATAATTTAAAAACTTTTTCCTGCCATAACTGTCTTTTTAGTCACCGTTGCAAATTATTGATATATAACTTGGATAAAATGAGTGTGCAGCATATTAAAAAGTGTATGCACTGTATATCCGGCTCTTAGAAAAATCGTATTAAACATGGGAGGTGTGAGTGATGGAGTTACAAGATGGGTAAATGAACTAAAAGACAAATAAAGGTAAAGTTTAAGGCCATTCTTTATGTGCAATTGCATCATTTTCTACTAAACATTACATTTGGGTATATCTCAAGTTCTTTTGTTTTGGGCATTATTTCCTATTTTTGTTTAATGCTTGCTGAGGATGGTTGGCGAGTCATAACTGAGTTTCCCAGAAACTTGCTTGGGTTTCTATCTGAAAACTCAGATAGATTTGGCAGTTTTAGCAGTATTTTAGTATTTATACCTCAGTATTTTACATAGTAAGGATTCGTATATACATAGTAAGGAGGCATGCGATTCCTAAATGCTGCAAAAGAAGAGAACAAAAAAAACTTTAAATTGATATGGTAGTAATGGTTGCTTAATAAGGATGCTCTAAACAGTCTGTATTTTTTAGACTCCATAGGTACTTGTTAAATTTGAACATGGGTTGATCGCAATTTGATGGATGCACATGATGTGTGGGGACATGCATACTCTGGTGCCATAGTCATGTTATCACTGGTGTGGAATTACAATGATGTTTTGAGAAACAATGGAAAATGAGCTATTTTTTATTTACATTCCAAAGAGATCTCTGATGGAGGACTTTTAATGTGGCTAAATCACTTCTTCACTTAGGAACTAGACACTGTGGGGTGAATAGCAAATATGAAAAACTGGAATGTTAAAATATTTTTTGTGATTATTTAATACACTTACAGCATGTCACAGATGCCTTTTTCCAGAGCGACTTATCTCTTCTATTTAACTGAGCAAATGCGGGTTTAGGAACTTGTGTTGGTGGCTTGGTGGTGCTGGGGATCGACCCCTAGTCTTTCAGCTATCCGTCTAGTACCTTAACCAAAAATAAATTTTACAATGGCAACATCAACAGTATTAGATCTAGAAAAAGGTTAATGGTAATCAGAGAGCTTACATATTAGTTATATAAAACTTGGAGCATTAAAACCAGCATCACTATCGGTGGATCCCCATCACAAAAAAATGTCTGGTATCAGCTGGATCAGGACATCCGTATTACTCAACAAAACCTGATGGCCAGCTGGCCTTTCTTCATCTTCTTAACCAGATTAAATAAAGAGCTGAAGAAGAGTTTGCTGACCTCCAGATCAATATCAGACTGCCAAAATAGCAGTATTGGTTACTTTCATCAGAATAAATTGTTTTCCAAATAAAACTTTTGCTGGAAGGTTTTAAATGAAAGTCAACCAGATTGAAAAATACATTACATTTATTGTACAAACAATTGATATTTTTCAAACAAGAAATAAAGAATCATGAAGCTTAAAATGATGCTAAGAAGTCGTTTAGTAGTTTAAATTGATGTAAACGTAAGCTGGACTATACTTCTGCCTAAACTAAACTTTTTTCCACTTTCAATTTTTAATTTGTGTCATTCGGATTTTTGTGTCATTTGGATTTTTTGGGTAAAACAGCTGCTTACTGTTCATATTACTTCTGGGTTAGTGTCATGTACCATAGCAAATCTTTACCTCACAGTCATGTGTCTACTTCAGTCAGTTAGTAAAGCCTGGACACGTGCTTCAGTGCCCGCTTGCTGAGTCTCTTATCAATCTGCTAAGCCGCTCACAGCGTCTCTATTTACTTTTTCTCCTTTGACTTATACATTTCTTTTTTGTATGACTTTCTGTTTTTTGCTCTCTCTTTCGCTCTCTCTCAGACTTCAAATGGGACTTACTTAGTAAGTCCTCATCCTTGTTAAGGCAATTGAGACAAAACCTTAAAGACCTGAAAGGAGCAGCCTGTTCAAATGAGCGCTTAATTACCTCAGTAAATGAACTGTGTGTGTGTGTTTGTGAGTTTATGTGTGTTCCAGGAATAACAGCTGGTGCTTAATTCGTGCTGTACCCCTCTAATGTTGTCAAAAAGCAGCCAGTGTTGTATATACACATATGCCTACTATAACAGATTGTTCTGATAATTAAATAATTAAAATCTGCAAATACTATGATATTATAAACGGGTATAACACAATAGTGTTTTTCTAATTTTTATCGTATAACTTGTAAGGTTTACTATGATATATACTATATATATACTGGCTAAAGTTACTACTGTAATATGCTAGAGTAAGATATCATAAATATAGTAATATGCTAAAGTAAGATGTAAATACTTTAATATGCGAATGTAAAATGTTGTAAATACTGTAATGTGATAAAGTAAAATGTTGTAAATACCGTAATATGCTAGAGTAAAATGTAAATATTGTAATATGCTACTGTAAGATGTTGTAAATACTGTAATATGGTACTGTAAGATATCATAACATATCAATACAATACTGTAATATACTTAGGTAAAATGGCATAAATACTGTAATATGCTACAGTAAAATGACGTAGATACTGCAATATACTAAAGTAAATCCTAAAAATATACCATGGATTTTTTTCATTATTGTATCTGTAATCTGAATTTTTTGGGTCATGTTCTAGCGCCAAAGTTATGAACGGCAATGAAATAAAAAATAAATAAATAATAAATGCTGATGGTGCAAAAAATAAATGTGTGCCAGCTCAGCGGTTTATAGTCACCGTTAACCTGAGGCAAGCAGCAACGTATTGCAGTGTATAAACACACACACACACACACACACACACTGACCGAGAGTAATCAATGTGGAGGGTAATAGGTGTTGTTAAGTAGCAGTTTTGGGTCACTACCTTATTGAAGTTTAAGTCATGGTAAACCTTTGCTAATTCGGCTATAATACATTGCTTTCATATACGCTTTGGGTGGCGCAGCGGCAAAGTGGTTAGCACGGTTGCCTGACAGCAAGAAGGTTCCGGGTTCGATTCCGTGGTTTTCCTTTCTCCCACAATCCAAAAACAGATACATTAGGTGGATTGGTGACTCTAAATTGGCCATAGGAATGTGTGTTGTTGTTCATCTATATGTGTCCCTGTAATGGACTGGTGACCTGTCCAGGGTTTACCCCTGCCTCTCGCCCTATGTGTGCTGGATTGACTCCAGCAAACCCTTGTGACCCGAGCTTAGAACTTAGAAGTGCACAGAAAGCTAAAGCAAAAATGTCAGCCCCATACACACACAGAGGCAAAGAACCACAGGCAAAGAAACACTTACAAATACTCCTACAAGTGAAAGGAACTTAGGGGGTTTGTTAAGGATTAGATGTGTGTGTGTGTGTCTGTGTAAAACAGTAATGCACTGCCAGCCGGCTGTGTCAGCAAGCTGACTCATCCTCATAGAGAGAGATTTGTAGTGCTTGTGTCCCCGTATCTCTTCCTCGAAGTCTTTCTTTCTGCTCTCTATCTGTCTTTGTGTCTTTTCTTTCTACCCGAGTATATGTGAATGTGTGTGTAAAAGTAAAGAGCAAGCATAATCCGGTCAGTGAAACAATAGAAGACAATCAGTAATGACGTACATCTCTACAGTTTGGCTAAGTCAAACTGAATCTCTCACACACATACACACACACACACACACACACACACACACACACACACACACAAATCTCCTCAGTCAACACAGAGCCACAAACACATACACACCTACTACTCCAAACACACACACACGCATAACCTTTCAGGTCAACACAGACACACACACCTCAAACACCTTAAAATCTACCCTATCAAAATGCACCATGTTTCCAAACTGCTGCCCTTTCAGTTATACCCTTTTAGTGACGCACTCTGCCCCTGGTGCCATTCATCTCTATACACACACGTGTGCAGATGATGAAGAAACTAGAAATACCAGATTAAATGTAATCAGGCTACAAAATTGTGTGTGTGTGTGTGTGTGTGTGTTTGTGTGCTGTAGAGCCATCAAGCTGCCGCGTAACTCTGAGGCACTTTGTGTGAAGCATTAATCACAGCCCGCATTGACTGCTTCCCCGATCCCAACACGCTGACCTTCAGCTTACGTAAAAGACATTAGTGCCGTCTATCTGCTTAAAATATGGTGAAGAGGAAGAGAGGGGAAAAAAAGCAGCAAGAAGAGCTTTCAAGGTAATGAAATCTCGCAATAATTTAGAGTAAAGACTGCTGAGGACAGGGCCCGACAAAAAAAGAGGGGGGGACAAATTAAATTGGATTTCTTTTGCTTTCTTTTAAATTAGGCTTAAGTGCATGCGTGAAGCACTTCTTCATTCATGTCTCCTTTTTTTCTTTCCTTCTCTTCGTCCATCCCACCAAAGTGAGATAACAGCATTACAGTGCAGAATGAATGGAATCATTTCCAAACCAATTAACCTCTGACAAAATGCATGAGAGGACAGGAAGGAGAATGTAAAGGAGAGAGAGAGACAGAAAGAGAGAGGGGGAAAAGAGAGAGGGGGCTAATAATGTGATAGAAAATGAGAATCTGTCCACACACAAAGTGTGTGAGTGACATGGGGTTCAGATAATAATAAAGAGGACACAAGCCCTGAGGCTACCGGCAGCGCAGAAAGATGCAACCACGTAGGAAGACAGTAACCATCAATCTCTCTCTCTCTCTTTCTCTTTCTCTCTCTCTTTCTCTCTCTCTCATTGCCTATTCTGGAATGAAGCTCATACCCAGCTGCCACTGCTCTATTTAGTTAATTAAAGGTTCCATTTAAAGCCGCAGCCTTCTGGCAGTGTGCATGCCAATCAATAGCATTTTTTAATACAGAATGTACTAAACACCGGATCCTGACCTACACACTGCACCTTAACACAAGGATCTTGCCGCATAAGTGCTCAATAACCTTAATCTTTGAGTAATGCATACATATATGTACGTACATACATACATACATATATACACATACATACATATACAAGGGGGCCTGCTGGAGCCTATGCTAGAGCACATAGGGCCAGAGGCAGGGTTACACTATCTACACTACTATGCCAATCCATAACAGGATCGCACACGCAAATTAGTAGTTCCTTCAAATTGTATTCATTTATTCCCAACAGTATATTTTTGTCATTTTATAGCGTTTCTCTTACTGCACTGATTCAAGTATGTATAAGTGCATGTTAGATTTTTTTGAAAAATCAGCTTTCAGTTTCTTTGTGCTGCCATTTTATTCTACCCTGCCCAAAGCCTTCAGAATCAGTAGTGCTAGCCCTTAGCTATAGAAGTAATGCCAAATAGTTAATGTTATTAAAGACAATCAGATTTCTAAACCCGCACCCCAAGGCCCACTTGCTGGCATACAATGACATCAGCATTTTTCCATCAGCTGATTGGTTGTAGAGTAATATCATACAGACTAGCAAAACTAAATCTTTACAGTTAGAATTTAGATTTTAAGTGAGTTAATGATTTTTACAACCACAACGGTTGATTAGGAGGAGAAATAAACTTTGTCTGGGACAGACCTAAAAATACATTTAAAGGCAGACATTTCCAAGAAAGTTAGACATCTTCAGGAGAGTTAGGCTAACCCAGAAAATAACCAACTTGTCTCAGCCTGGTAAAGAGTTTATTTGCCAGATCATGGGGTCTTCTGGAGCCTATTCCAGCCCAAATAAGGCGAAAGGTAGGAGTACACCATGAACAGGTCGGCAGTCCATCAAAAGGGCGACACATAGACGAACAACCACACACACACACTTAATCCTATGCGTTCTGTATAGTATTGATGGCTTCTTTAATTGTGAAATGACAGCCATGCTATTAAGAGGTATATCAGTCTGGTAAGTCCCCACTAAAGGTTCAGGTACCAAATGAACTGCCCACCACTGCCCCTTATACAAAAAAAATCACGCCTGTTAATAATACAAGCCAAAGACACCTTCCATAGCAGGAAACCTCTTTGGTACTCATTAACATCCCAAACACAAAGTAAATACCCCCAAGTTAGTGCTTCCTTAAAGGCTGAAAAACAACTGGCAGCAAACAGCTAAAGGTAAGCAAAAATGTCACAGTAACTGCACACATTTTTCTATTCTTACACATTTGCCTTTAGCTATTTTTTTCCATCAAGAGGAAGGTTCATTATGCATAATTTGAATGGCTGTGCGCATTAACCACAATCTCATGCTTAAACCATTACTGCTGATTAAGTCAGATAGGGCCAGTGGTGAACGTGAATTAGCCAATCGATACAGTATATCTCAATTAATAGGCAATGAGATAAATTAACAAAAGGATTTGCCATCGTAGTGAAATGTGTTTTTGAGCACCTTATCGTTTTAGCTATTTAAGCCACAGACTTCAGCATTCCAAAAAGATAAGAAAGGGAGCTATGAAAGCTATTGCTCAGAAAAGTAAGTCCATCTCCAGCTAATACAAGAAATCTTTGGTCCTCTTTGTGTAGGGTGGTAGTTGGTCTTACCCTATGAAAGTTTCCTGCATTTCTGCTGTCCTTTCTGAGCCCTAGCCAAGGTTTTTTCCCCCATCAGCCAAGGTTTTTTTCCTAATTTTAATTCCAGAAGAGAAAATATACTATGTCTAACAGGAGGAAAAAGTGTGAATGTGTGAGGTCTGGCTAACACGATCCCCTTTGCAGCCCAGTGCCCTGGAGATAAGCACATGGAAGCTTTACACTCAGTGCTCTGCATCTACAACACCATCTTAATGAAGCATTAACCTTAACCTGGGTCAAACCTTAGGCTGCGGCACATACAGCTAGATCTGGAGCACGGCGGGCATCTCCTAAGCGAGTCTAATGCAACCTGATGCAGCCGATTTGAGCCATGTCTTTAACTCTTTAGCAACAACTCTCTTGTTTACACAGAGCACAAAGGGTTAATTTAAAAAATTGTGCATGTTTGGGTGGCTGCTACAGTGGCAGGCTCAATAAAAGCTGTGGAAAAGGCAATTGAAATTTGAAAAAAAGATATAGAGCAGGCAGATGTCTTATGAAAAAAAATCGCATGCCTTGAGTGCTGTGTCTGCAGTGGCCAGCACTTAGAACCAACACACACATATATACAATACACATACATATATACAATCCCAGCACTTTTGATACCCACCTCCACCAGCACATCCTTCCTGTTCCTGAAATAATTTAATCTGCATGACAAGATGGATATGTGTCTCTATGGAGCACTTACGCTCTCCATTTCCTAAAGCACTTGATTTGATTAATTGATTGCCGCTCAAAGTGCCCCAATGATGCTCCCACCTGACCACCCCGCCCATCCTGAAGGATCCATCTATCCACTTTCTCTACATGGCCCATGGGGACTAAGACTCAAGGCTGTGAATTGGGTTTGCATCGACAGTCTTATGAAAAGCACCTTCAGGAGCATGAGCCAAAAGGGACAGATGATCAAAAGGGAAGTAAAAGAGGGACTTCTGAGGCTACAGACAGGGGCTCAAACAGGAAAAAATATATTATGAATATTTTTAAAAATCACTATTTTTACCACAGTATTTTTTTTCTACCAAAATTAAGTTTTAGGTGAATTTTAATTTCTTTTGACTTCACACATTCAGTGAGTAAATTGCATATGGCGATCCAACAAGACACACACACAAACACCATTATCTATTAACCTGCCTTACTACTAGTTCCCTCTCTCTGTCTGTCTTTCTCTCTCACACACACAGTCTCATTGGAAAAACAGCAGGACAACAAACAGTGCGCTCACAGACACCTGAGCTCAGCCTTATCAGCTTGCTGCATATGCCTCACACAAACACACACACACACACACACACACACAAGCATATATATATATATACACTCCTGTTGGACATGCGCCCACTCAGCACTCCAGCTAAGCGGCAAGTAGCAAATCTCTTAGAAAAGCTAAAAATATGTCTTTCGTCCATCAGGTACTCCGTATCCCCCTGCTCCCTCCCACACTGCCCTTGACATTTAAACACCCCTTCACCAATAGCGCACACACAGAGTTGTGCCCTAGTTAAGAATGTAGAATAGGTTTAAGTCATAGAATTCATCCTCAGTAAGAGCTGAAAAAAATAAAAGCTATGAGTACATTTCTTAAATCATTCATTAATTTCATTGCCTGCCTCAATGAAAAGGTTTTGGCTCAATAATGCAGGACAAAAAATAAGGGTTAAAGGGTTAATGATCTTTTTCCTGGTTAATAAGCGGCGTGGTGGTGTAGTAGTTAACAAGGAAGCCTTACAGCAAGAAGTTCCTGGGTTTGATTCCCTAGCAAAGGGTCTTTCTGTGCAAAGTTTGCATGTTCTCTCCGTGCTTGCATGGGTTTACTTCCGGTACTCCGGTTTCCTTCCACAGATCAAAAACATGTACTTGATTGTTTGTCTAAGTGTGGCCCTGTGAGCTGGTGAGCTGTCCAAAGTGTACCCCCTGCCTTTTCCCTTATGTTCGCTGGAAAAGGCTCCTAAGTTAAGAAATAAGCGAAGAAAAGAGATTAATGAATGAATGTTTAACAACCAGCCACAGATCATCCTCATGTTATCTAATTTTTAAAAATGGTGGTTTGTGTTTGTTGTCTGTTAGATGTTGTCAGACTCGATTCCCCAAGACACATTGAAAATAAATGCACATAAGGCAATGTTTTATGTAATTAATTTATGACATGTTCATTTAAACATTCTATTAAATCCATAGAACAATCCATCTACATTTTCCTAAGGTGATTTTAAGTTATGCTGGTTGCATCATCAGGTTTGGCTTTGGTAATATAAGAAACAAACTGCAAAAAAATAGTCCAAAAGTAGAGGCAGTTCTAGAGACTGCCAGAATAATATCTGAGGAACAACCTGATAACAACGTTTATTGATTGTCTGTTGGTCAAACCAAAGATGACAGATTTTAGTGTTGAGTATCTTTTAGGACTGCAAAAAGTCTTCAAAATTGCACAGTAGAAACTGCTTTTTTTAACGTGGCATTTTCGGCTTTATTTTAAACGAAGAAGTGTACTATATTTCACGGGGCACAAAAGTGTAATGGGCGAAATATCTCAGGCACAAATTGTTTGCATGGCAGTGTCAGATTTAATAAAAGACATCTGTGGCAAAAGAATCAACTGAAAAGGAAGATGGCTGAGAAATCGCTTGGTTTGAATGTCTGCTAATTGCATTAGGGTTGGTGCTCCTGTTTGTTAAGTGAAAACTGTTATCGAAGACCACCAACAGTATTTGTGGCCCAAATCGCCCATTATAAGCCTGGCTTTACATTATATTCAATTATTCATTCATTGATTCATTTTCTATACCCGCTTATTCCCGAACCCGGGGTCACAGGGGTCTGCTGAA
>JAOTQW010000002.1:52117-71708 GCA_026260075.1 Sisor rabdophorus | reverse complement strand
GTGATTCGCTGTGGCGACCCCTAAATGGGAGCAGCCGAAAGGAGAAGAAGAAGACCTATTGACAAAGTGAAACGTCAAAATCTGATTAGTTGACTGCTAAGAACTGATGCAGTTGAAATAACTGAGACATGTTATTATGGAAGGAAGGGAGTGGGGCTTGGCCGATTAATAACCGCTGCAATTAGTTATTTTCTCTTTTGGAATTCCAACAGTTTCAGAAAATTTTATACAATTTCCTGCAGTATGACTAAAACCAACGACCATCGTTACATTTTCAAACCCCTATGTCCTATGTGCGCTGTGATAGGTTCCGCACCCGTGACCCAGAGTTCGGGGAGAAGCAGGTATAAAACACAATCTTTGAGTCGCACACTAACAACCAAGAGTCCTACAGTATGACATGGGTATCATGTATGTATAGTCTGGCAAGCAAAATCGCAAAAGTCTGTTAAAAATCCTACCCAGCATTACTGCACTGCATGTGAACAAAAAGTGAGAGAGAGAGGAAATATGCGAGTTCAAGGCTTTGTTTGGACCTTTTCTGAATTTACTTCCTGTGTATGAAAACCAGGCAATTACAACCCATATTCTTGTATTTTTTCTGATTGCCGAATTATGCAGCATGAGAAGCAGTTTTGATTAAGATAACAATGATTAGGGTTTAACAGGTTTTCCTATATCGTAGGAATTAAAAGAAAAACAATACCCTCGGTATTGGACAACGATGTCCAAAAACTAAAATTATGTAAAACAAATGATAAATAGAAACTTAATTATAATGTGTTTATTCTTTTAACCCACTTATTAGCAGTCAACTAATTAGATTGTGATGTTTCACAAGGGTCGGCGGGAGCCTTTCCTAGGACACATAGGGCAGGAGGCAGGGCTACACCCTGGAAAGGTTGCAAGTTTATCGCAGGGCCACACATAGACGAACAACCACACACTCAATCTTACCACTATAGACAATTTAAAAATCACCAATCAACCTAATGTACATGTTTTTGGACTATGTGAGGAAACTGTAGTACTGAAGTAAACCCATGGAAATGCAGGGAGGACATGTAAACCCTGCACAGAGAGACCCAGGAATCAAACCTACGACCTTCTTACTGCGAGGCGATTGTGCTAAACACTACAACAACGGAGTGCCCTTAATTATAATTTAGATATATTATACAAACTCCAACAAACTATATTGTCCAAACCTGCACAGGTTTAAACTATTACAACATTTTTCTTTAAGCACTTGAGTAGAGCAGGAAGCAGGTGGAGGAAAACCTAAACGGGTGGAGGTTTAATTCAAAGGAAAAAAAAACTAAAGGTCAATCATTTAAAGTAATTCGGGTCAAGAGTCCAGATCAATGTAAAGTGTGGAAAAGAGGTGAAGAAACAAGTGCAAGCAGGTTGGAATGCATGAAACTACAGCTAGGAGGTAGCATAACTGATTCTCTATGGGAAAAACGATCTTGGTCAGGATTGGGAACTGGCACATCAAAGAGACAGACCATGTTGGACTTGGAAAGTTTGGACATGCATGGAAGAGGGGAAAATTTGTCAAGAGGTTGTTTGGAAAAAAAAGACTGCTAGGCAGAAGGAATAGGGGTGTGAGAAATGAGGATATGAGAAGAAACAGCTCAAAAAAGATGTTTGTAGTTGGTTAAATTCCGTTAAAGGCCTGCCATTGTAGGTCTATTTGCATGACCAAAATAATCTTTGGTCTTTTAGTAAAAACAATAGCCATCTTTCTGCAAGCCTAGAAGTTTTATTACATTTTGCTGGTAAAAATGGGGGTATGTATTATGCTTGTACCCAGTTTCTTTCTTTGCTTTTTTTTTTAAACTTTCTTTCCCCTTTTTCACCAACCTCCTTTTTCCCCCACCCGACTTTTACTGGAAGTTGTATTTTGTTGATGATAAGGTTGCATTCCTGCCCATTTGCATCATGCATCTGCTTTGCGATGAGATCATCTGTAGAGGCTTACCAAATTTCAAACAGAATACACACATGCACGCACATTCATGTCTGAAAAGACAACACACCTCTCAGAGTTCTCAGGTTTGCCATTGTTACTATATACCTATTCCAAATTTGTAGGTACAAAGACGCGTTGAAGCACCAGAAAAGTAAAAAAAAGCAACAAACATTTTAAGCTCTATGTAACCCGTTTCAAAATACTAATATTAACCATAAAGAGATAAAATCCACTAAATTAATAAAGCTCTAAAGTGTTTTAAGGTTTTAGCAAGTTTGTCTTGTTTGTCAGATAATTCTATCCAATAAGTGATGCAGTTCAAAAATACACTGTTGTGCAGTTTCTGGTTAAAGTCATTAGTCAAAGGCACAGCAGCATTTTTTTTGAAAGCCTTTGGATTTGAAATGGCATCCTTTTGTTTAACTGTTAGACATTACCCTCTTAGAACCCAAAAGAATAAAAATACTGTATATTTAGAAAAATCAATGAATCAAAATTAATTTTATTTGTCATATACATGATATTTGACACATACATGGTACAACATATAGTGAAACGTTTTTCCCACCTTAAAAGGTCCGTTATGATACAGTGGTATACCTGCTAGATTTCACGTATACCCAGCAAGATCTTGATTAGATGATTCAAGTGTGTTTGATTATGGTTGGACCTAAACTCTGCAGGACACCGGCTCTCCATAACCGAGTTTGATCTTCCCTGCTGTGGTGTAATCCATTTATCTATCTATTCATACTCTGTACCTCTTTACATAGTCGAATACAAGCCCACATGCGCTAATATCAGGGGACTGTAAGTTTAATTGCTTGCATTTCCAAAAGAAAGATCCCCAGCTAAGGGGTCTTTCTGTGCTGAGTTTGCTTGTTCTCCCCATGCTTGCGTGGGTTTTCTTCAGGTACACCGGTTTCCTACCACAGTTCAAAAACATGTATTGACTGAGTGATTCTAAATTGCCTATAGGAGTAAGTGTGTGTGGCTGTTCGTCTGTGTGTGGCCCAGCAATGGACTGGTAACCTGTCAAAGGTGTTCCTTTCACCTTATGTGTGCTGGGATAGGCTCAAGCAGAGTTATGGATGAAAAACCTCTGTCTGGTAGCCTTGCTAAAAGGCTAACAAGGAAATTGTGTCTCCAACCCTACCAAATTTATTCTATTCTGTTACAATCTATTGTTAATATTTAGGTTGATTTATACACAGTGGTCATAATTTATGATTATTAAAATGATGTTCAAAATAATCAGTAAAAAAATTACAACGCAGTGGTTAACACAGTCGCCTCAGAACAAGAAGGTCCTGGGTTCGTATACTGGGCACAGGGTCCTTCTGTGCGGAGTTTGCATGTTCTCCCTGCGCTTGCTTGGATTTTTTAGGGTACTCCGGTTTCCTCCCACAGTCCAAAAACATGTGCATTAGGTTGATTGGTAATTCTAAATTGCCCATAGGAGTAAGCGTGAGTGTGTGTGTGGCCCTGCGATGGACTGGCGACCTGTCCAAGGTGTACCTCCTGCTTTTTGTCCTATGTGCGCTGTGATAGGTTCTGCACCCGTGACCCAGAGTTCAGGGAGAAGCAGGTATAAAAGATAAATTCATTCATTCATTTATCTTCTATACCTGATTATTCACAAATTTGTGGTCATAGATGTTTGCTGGAGCCTATCTCAGCTCTCTGAAGGGAGAAAGGCTGGAGTACACTCTGGGCAGGTCACCAGTTTACTACAGAACCCTGTGGGGCAACAGTGCTAACCCTTGATGCCACCATGCTGCCCATTTTTGTTATATCAAAAATCAGAAATTGTATTAGTCTCAATACTAGAATCGTCTTCTAAAATGTTTTCACTGACCACTAATTAGAACACAGCACTTTGATGTGCACTGTGGTTTTGTCCTTATTGGAAAAATGGGTGGAAAATTGCAACTTAAGCATCAGGGGGTTTGCCGGGACGCTGTGGATTTTAAGATTGTCTTGATCCGACCCTATTACATATTTTCTCCCTCTCTCCCCCTCTCGCGCTGTCTCTCTGACCAACCTTCCTATTGTTTTTAGATAAAAAAATTGAGATTTACTGCTTTCGAATTAACCTTATACGTTTTTGGGGGGTGCGGTGGTATAGTGGTTAGCACGGTCGCCTAACAGCAAGAAGGTCCTGGGTTCAATTCTTGGACAAGAAGTCTTTTTGTGTGGAAGTTTGCATGCTTTATGCTTTTCTGGATTTCTGCCGTGTACTTTGGAGATTCAGAATTGCCCATAGGAGTAAAGTGTGTGTGGTTATTCATATGTTTGGCCCTGCGATGGACTGGTGACCTGTCCAGAATGTACCCCGTGGATCAATTTTATTCTTCACTTTTTTTAAGCTGCTACATCAGTGAGGTATTATGCCATTGTAAGAATTGCAGTTATTTTTTTCTGAACAAATGTTTAGCACCACAAAAGAATCAAAAATAGTAAAACAAATAACAAAGACCTTTTGTGACATAATTGACAGAACTTTCAGCGCAACAAGACTTAGTTGGCAGGAATAGAATGTCCGGCTCAGCTGTGTGAAAATATTTCTACATGAATAACAACCCAAACATGGCTGCAAACTTCTGTTCTCCAAAAATATCAAGGTACAAAAACAAGTGCTGTGATAAAGTATCAAGAATTAATTCTTGATATTAATGGCAAAAGATAAACAGAGTGTCATACAAATGATACCACAGAACAAAAAAGTACAGGTATCAGTGTTGGCGAGTTCCAGAAAAAATAATATTGGTACTCATATTTTGACTTTGATGCTCCATTTTAACTGCAGGTTTTGATAAACTATTTCGATTTGTTATTATACCCAAAACACTTAAAACTTAACCAATATCTATCATTACAATTTACACACAGAAAAAAACCCAAGATAGACATACTGACTAGAAAAGAAAGTAAAAATTGTGTGATAATCCACAGACAAATACAAAATAATTATTCAGAAATTTAGATTTTGTATTTTAACCATATTTTAAACCCGCATCCCGACCCCTGCGAGTAGAAATTAACTTAATCATTTTGATTTTTAATTTTTTTCTGTCAAGAATTTTTAGATTATAACAACCAGGAGAAATCATACGCCTCCGTCTGGTATTCTTGTTCATCAGCTAAACAGAGAGCACTCAAGCAAAAAGCATACAGAATCTTATTATTCTTTTCTTGTCATTGTGTTGCAATATTGTCATGTAGCCAAGCTATAAAGTGAGAAGTGAAAAATCATTAATAAAATCAAGATGCTTGCTAAATCAAATTCTTTACTGAAAGGATTTTTTTTATATTTTGAATTTTGTACGGTTCTTCAATTTTCTCAGGCTTCTCGCTTTAGTTAAACATGGTTTCTAAAAATATTTTGAAATTGTAGAAGGAATGCAGGACAGAGGCTTTGTGTAATGTAATATTTTATATGTGCTCATAGTTGTTTAGCATGGGGCCTATTATGTAATGGGAACCAGAGAGTTTACCAGAACTTTTTTGTGGCACTTTGTATTGCTGGAAGCACCCCTGCTGTGAGATGATGGCCAGAGGGAGTGTGTGTTCATAGACATGCAAGTGTACACAGATCTGGGACAGTGGAAAGAATTTTTTGCTTCACCTTATGTGTATTTTTTATATTAAGAAGCTTGACACAAAATGTTGTGGGGTGAGTTTTTTGTTGTGTTTTGTGTGTATGTGTATTTGTGTGTCTGTCTCTCCGTCATGCTTTGGAGTTTGTCAAGCACTTATATGCATGGCCCACAATGCCAGAGCTTCGCACATGATTATCTGTGTAGAAACAATACCTTTGTCAGACCTGCTTGTGTAAATGAATAAAGTTTTTGCATGTGTGTGTACATGTGTGTGTGTGTGTGTGTGTGTGAGAGAGAGAGAGAGAGCAATAGAGAAAAAGTGAAAAAGTGTTTGTGTGTGTTTGAGATCAGATGCGAGTGTGAGACGCATATTTCCCTCTGTATTAATGAAAAACAATCTGAAGCACAGACCCTACAAATGAAGCTGATTAACCATTTTAAACAGACTATATCACGAAGAGAGCCTAAGATGATGTCATCAAAAAACAAGCACAGGGATTCAGATTCGATTTACACCTTGTGCTTAGTTTTTGTTGTCATCATCTATGAAGGACGCAAGGACAGGACGTGGGGTGGTGGGAAGGTAAGACAATGTGAAGATGCTGCTGAAACTGTCCTTAACGTTATACATTCACTCCACATCATTACTGCTCACTTTATCACTCTGTTTACTGAAAAGTGTTTCGGGAGCTATCAGATTTAAAACCAAAAGCAAACCTGTGCAGTACTTATCATTATTCTCAGTGTTCTATGTATAGCAACGTGTTTCTGCTCATGAGGTGTAACAATGCTAAACGAAGGACGCTGTGTTAGACATTGTGTAAGCCAGTGTAGTTGAGATATGCTGATGTCAGTGAAAATGCAAGCAGAGAAATCAATGCTTTTTTTATTGCAGGCTTTGAACATTACTGGTCGTGGGCCTCAGTGCGCAGTTCCCATTCTAGTCAGCAGTGATTCAATAAGCTGATGTAGAGGAACCTGACATAAGAGATTAATTATGTATGAGATGTATCTGTGTTGGAATGATTGATATAGAAAACATTGATAAGTGGTTGAAGTTCTGGACTGCTAATTGGAAGTTACCACTGCTAGGTCCCTGAGTAAGACCCTTAACCACCAATTGCTCAGTTGTAGAACATTAATGCAAGTCGCTTTGGATAAGGACATCAAAATAAAATTTATTTGTTCGCAATCGTAAAACAATCGCGTTTGAGCAGTTAGATTTTAATAATTAAGTTAATTATCCCAGTACTTTACCTCTCGCATATACATATCTTTACAAATATGACAGTATTACATAGAATTGTTCTTCAGGTGCAAGTCTGAATGTAAACCCGGTAAATAAAGTCACAGAAAGGATCAGGTTCATACCGATGTGATGACCTTGACAAAATGTAATGTCTTATAATAAAGGTTTAGATATTTCTCATCCTCCCTAAGCGACATGCCTTTTCATATTTTTAGGTGTGGAGTGTTTTTCATTCCTAAAAATTTTTTAGCATGATCTGGTGAGCATTATTTTTAGTACTAAAGGGTGACACTGTGACTGCGGGATGTGTCTGCAAACAGAATTTTCATGGCAATTTCGGGGTCTGTACAGCCATATATAATATTTCACAAGTTTTAAAACAGCGATTCCCAGGACTCAATGTTTCTGGGAAAAAATGTATAAAAATATATATTTAAATATATTTTAAACAATAGTGTTGGTTAAATTACTATAGCTAACATTTGACAAATTTATCACATACAAGAAATGTTTGATTTGTATTATAATGTGTCTCTTTAACCCTTTATTCTATTTTTATATTCTTAACCCTTTATTCCCTCATAGCTTTATTTCCTTAACCCCTTCTACCATTAACCCTTTATTTCCTTAACTCCTTATACCTTTGACCATTTATACTGTTAACCATTTATTTCCTTAACCCCTGATTCTCTTAACCTGTTATACCATAAACAATTTTATCCAATAAGGGAACCCTACTATTTACAACATATGCGTTAATGACGATTAATATTTAAGCAGTATCTTCAATAAGGAGTGCAACTGGTTTGGTGACTGTTTTATAAGGATGGTATGCATTTGATTTGTGTTTTACAGACAATAGTAATCTTCTTTTGTTTTTTTTTTCTTACCTTATTAACTACTGTTAATCTTTTTTGTTTTTTTTTTGTTTTGTAGATAAATTCTTCATCACGTGTCCAAGATTTAATCAGCAAGAAAGTTGGACTAACCAGAATATCAGGCAGCACTGAGATTAATGTTTGCTCTTTGTAAAACCATAAGACTTAAAAAACAAATGTTTACCCATTTACAAAGTCGGCATTAAAAACCTACTGTAGCCTATTAACACATCAATATGACTGAGTTCAAAGACACAACCAACCGCCATCTCAGGCACAAGCTTCAGAGTCTGGGGCGGCGCCTGGATGAGCTTGAGGAGGCCACGAGTAAGCTGCAAAAAGCTGAGGATGAGCTTTTAGACCTTCAAGACAAAATCATCCAAGCTGAGGGTAGTAACTCTTCTTTGCTGAGTGACATTGAAGTACTTCGAAAGCGAGTTCTTAAAATTGAGGGTAAGGATGAGGAGGTGAGAAAAGCAGAAGACCTTTGCCGATTAATAAAGGAGAAGCTAGAAGGAGAAGAAAATCTAACTAAGGAGCTCAAAGCTGAGATTGAGCGCCTTCAGCTCAAAATGACTGATCTGGAAAAGCTGGAAGAAGCATTTGGGAGGAGCAAATCAGACTGCACACAACTTTGCCTAAGCCTTAATGAGGAAAAAAATCTTACTAAGAAGCTATCTTCTGAGATAGAGACCCTGAAAGCAAGAGTAAAGGAAGTGGATTTCTCCGAGACAAACTTGAGTCGGGCAGAACAAGCCCTCACCACAGAGCTGGAGAAGCTAAAAAGCCTCTCTCAGACATTTGTTGTGGAGCGCAAAAAGTTGTTGGAAAAACAGAGAGAGGATGAAAAAATCATTCTAAAATTAACTGAAAAGCTTGAACAAAAGAAAAACCAGGTTGGTTTATTAGACCGCAGCCTTAATGAATCCCATGATCTAATTATTGCAGAGGATCTCTCTGCAGATCTTGGTAGCAAACTGTTACGAAAAAAGAAGCTCCCACAAGATGTTGGCTTGACAAATAAATCAGAGAATGAAAAAAACAGCCTAGACGGGCAGGAGGACAACAAGCTAAAAGACCTTACACAGGAAATAGAGAATCTAAAGAGCCGTCTAAAGCAGCTGGAGCTGGTAGAAGAGGATCTGAAAAACACAGAATCAAAAAATGCTGATCTAGAAGAAAAGTTTCAGCAAGAGAAAAACCGCAATCAAGTACTCAGTGACCAACTTGAGCAGCTGAAGCTTCAGATTTTTGGCAGTAATGGAAGTGTGGTTGTTTCCACCATAACGAATGTTCTTGAAAATGGCAAAGCTGAAACTGAGGAGATAAACATACAGGGTGGCTTTAGGCAGGAAAAGAAAGGTACGATTTTGGCCATCACTGAGGCAGTTAACCCAAAGTATAAAAAAAGAGACAATTCACCGCAGCAGCTGAAATTTAGGGGTAAAGAGCTCAGCCAGGCAACCGAGAAATCGCCACTGAGGAGGGCCCAAAGTCCTGCCCATAGGTCCAAGAAAAGTGGCGTAAAAACTGGGTCTTTATATAACACTGACACTGTGATAAAAGATGCCAACAGTGTTGAGGAGAAACGTGAAAAGGCCTATCAGTCTACAAGCGATAAAAAAATGTCTGTACTCAGTCGTTATCCTCCTGCTGCCAGTGACCAAAAGCCTGGAAAGGTATCTGTAAAAGCAGGGAACATTGAAAGCAAGAAAAGTAGCAGAGCTGTGTGCTCTACAGAAAAAGACAAATTAACCGAAATAGAATCAAGTCCTCCACAGGAAGTAACTACAGTTTTAAGTGTTAATGGCTCTTATACTGCATACCGATCCCATGTAACATCTGGGTTAACTGAGCATGGAACTGAGGGCCATTTATCAGAGCATGAAACCGTTCCAGTAATATCGGTTTTAAGCGGCAGAACAACAGATTCCAAGTACTCAAGGTACTCACGATTGCCAGATTCTCACTCAGGTGGATCTTCAACAAGAAGCTCTTATGATGAGGAGCAGCACAGAACCTTAATGATGGAAGGTGTATCTCAAGAATCTTTTCAGACGTCAACCGGAATTGAAGTCCAACGTGTGTGCAGTCCACGTGAGTCTTTGTGCTCCAAGGTACTTATCAAGCCAGCCATAATAGAGTATGACAGGAAGGAAATTATGTCTGGGGCTAAAGAATCAACACTTAACAATGAGAAACCAAAAATAGCCACCAAACCAAATAAGATGACCAGCAGCATTACTTTTTATCCTAATGACCCCAGCTGTTCTCGAACCAGCAGTCGAAGCAGCAGTGTTTCAAGTGAACCTCCATCCAAGGAGCGACATACTTCTACCAGCAACATTGTCATTTGCCCAAACCCTGAGCTAAGAGGCAGCATTATCATCCCCTATGAAATATCCATTCCCAAGAGTGAGCTAACGCTACGGCCTCCTGGTGATGATGATGACAACTCTGATATTCCTAATGTCCTCGAGACAGCTCGGATAGAAACAACTATTCTCTCACGGAACAGTTTAAATTTTCAGCCCCCAGAAATAAGTTCTGAGCTAAACAACAGCAAGTCTGATTTTGATGTTAGTGAAAGCATTACTACAAACACTACAACATCAGTTACAAACCGTAAAAGCCACAACAACCACTGCTCATCCCTTGATGATAACGTGCAAGAGATGAGGAATGTGACCGTTAGAGCTGCATGGAGGAATCAAGGGGCGGTATCTGTGGACCAACTTGGTCAGGGACCAAGACATGATGGTTTGGAGGATGAACTGGAAACCACCACGACATGGAAAGCATACAGAGCTACCACTGTTCTGGACACAGAGGAAAATGTGACATCTCCTAATGTCACAACACGAAGTGGAAAGCCAAGCCCAGCAGAAAGGTATATGCGAAGGATCAGTAGTGGAAATACTGGTAGAGATTCTGTAGAGTCCTCACGCAGGAACAGAACTGTGTCCCCAATAGATAGCAGTCTTCAAACTGCCATCGCTCATGACCCTGTCTGTGCCCAGCAACTGCACCCAAGAATAAGAAAAGAACCTCCTGTAAGTATCCCTTATGTTTCTTTGCAAATCTTAAGCTTAGAGTTCTTGGATTCTGACGTTTAAAGTAAAATGTTTTGGAGGTTTAAGTCATGTAAACTATGCTTTTATGGTGCTTAAATTGATTTAATTATCCTAGAGATGCTTTTTTGACTATTTCCATGGCTTGTTTGTTTAAACTTTTGCTTCAAAGACTTTCATCTGTCCCTGAAAACTTTTTTTAGTTATTTCACATGCTCAAAAAAATTATAGTAAAGCTGTGCTTTTTGTTATACATTTATGAATATGCTATTAAAATTAATGACTGGATATTTGGTTACTCGGTCAGTTTTTTCTATTGCAATTAAACTTTCTTTTTGTGAGATGCCCATTTGAATACCAACATCAAAGATTTTACTTTACTGAATGTCACCAAATGTGTGGGGTTCAGGAAGTGGAGGGAATTGTGGGATTTTAGTTGCAATGTATGTTTGGTACAACTTGGTTGTATGTTGGCCAAATAGTGAAAATATCTATAACCTATCGGTTCTGTATTAGACAGTTAAACAGAGCTTATATATTAAACCCCTAAAAATACACACTCTTATTAGCTAATGACAGATGATCTTAATATATTCATAGTTTCTAAATGGTAAACATTTACAGAAATGGGAGCGGGACTCCGGCTACCAAGTTAATCTCTGCTCGTTAGTATCGTACAAAATTATTAAATTATATTATTACTTAATACATTATTACTATTCCAGATTTTTGCGTTTTTTGCAATGCTTTCCACTGTGCATGCGGTCTGCATCACATCTTTGAACTTGCTGCGTAGGAGTTAACAAGTCACTTGAGGACAGTAATAACTAACAGGACAATGTTGGAGGAATTTGTGTGCAACAGATCTTGTGCAACACTGACTAAAATTAGTGCTGCCACTTTGCACGCTATGTGCAGTCGGTAACTGAAAGTGAAAGTTTAAACTGATTATTGGATCTGAAGCAGTGTAAAGATTTGTTCAGTTTGATTTTATTGCTCAAGCTCTTAATAATAAATAAATAAATAAATAAATAATAATAGACATTCACATAGCAGATTTACAGAAATCTGGAACCTTTTAATCAACCTTTTCTAACGAGAAAACCAGAGAGTGAGACAGAGATTGATAGGGATTTTTCAAGAAAATGTAGTGTAGAAATTAATCTTTAGATTTTTTAACAGTCAGTTACTTAGCTGTTCCAATATCTAGGAAAATATTACCCTGGAAATTAGTCTTGATGCATACTTTTCTTGGAGCCTGAGACATTGTCTAGTCAGGTTGGTGAAGCAAACACCTTAGTGGTCTAAAGGAGATTTAAATACAAATGTGTCACATAAATAATATCAAATAAATAGGATAGTTAATTGTCTAAAGTAACCACCGTGTTGTTTGCATTATCATAAAGCCTTGGCAAATTACCTTGACCATGTCAATAAACAATTGGGTTTTCCAGCAGTCCAACACTGTAACAAATGCGCTACCACTTCCCCCTAAACTGCTTTTATATACTACAGCCTTTGTACATGACGCTTGTAAATATCTTAGCATGTGCCCAATCTTTTTGTCATTTATTATAAATAAGATCGTTTATACTGGTCTTTACTAGAGCTGGACGATATGATCAATAATGTATATAATGGTTCAGCAGCATATGGTAATTTTTTTCATGTGTGACTAATTAACCTGGTATGTGCCGAAATTTCATCTGAAAATGGCATTATGAAAATACTTTAATGTTTCAACAAATGTATAGTATTTGTTTATTTAAAGTTTATACAGATCATGGTGTAAAGCCCAAAAAAACTCTACAGTTTGCTCACACTTTCATAGAGATTGGCTTTAACCCCCTGTACTGCATTGCAACTGTAATTGATTCTCACTTTCACTTACATTACATAATCATGGGGGGGGAAAATCAGCTGATTTTTCTTCAAAACAAATAATAACTTTGCATTTTAATTTCTCATGTTTCTGCATTCAGGACCAACACTCATATATTCCATGTTGTATTTTTGTGTTATACCTAAATAATTTTGGTTTGTAATTGCTTTTGTTTTTTTGAATGTTATTTATTTTATTATTTGACTAAAAGTTACAGCAAGAAGTTCCGGGGTTTGATTTCTCGGGCAAGTGGTCCTCTGTGCAGAGTTTGCATGTTCTCCCTGTGCTTGCTTGGGTTTACTCCGGGTACTCTGGGCTTACATTTGGTTGATTGGTGATTTCTAAATTCCCCATAAAAGTGTGTGTTTGGTTGTTCCTATATGTGTGGCACAGCAGTGGACTGGCGACCTGTCCAGGCTGTCCCTGCCTCTCACCCTATGTGCACTGGAATAGGCTCCATGACCCCGAGATAGGGAATAAGAAGGTATAGAAGGTGAATGTCACAGTTACCATAACCTACTGGTTATAAACTAAAAGTGGCAAAAATAAAATGGTTTTTATTCTACGCTAAAAAAATGGATTTGAAACCGATAATTAGATTACATAAGCAGAATCTGATACTTCTGTATACAGAAGCAGAAAATACCAAGCATTGTGTGTGTTTCACCACTACTGCAGCTAAACGTGGTCTATATATTCAAGGATTTCTCCTATTGAGCTTGAATCACCACTCAGAAATCTGATTTACAGTAATGTTTTCCTGTATGTTAGAGATGTGGCTGTCTGGAGGAGTCATTTCCGCTTCTTTTTTAACAAAGGCTAGACCTGATGAATTACTGTTTCATCTGTTTAAAAAAAAACAGAAAGACAAAGGAAGTAACAAGTGATGGTTTGTAGTTTTTAACAGTTGTGGTAATAGAATGAAATTTAAACTTGAATTTTTTGTGGACATGTTCATTTAAACAACCCATAATTAACATAATTATAATAGTATAATTGTTTAAGGTGCCTTGATTAAATTCAAGGGTGAATGTGTCAAATGAGTGATCAGAAAATGGCATCTATCTTATCTGTCCATCCATCTAAACATCCATTGATAGACAGACTATTACTAATCTATGGTTTTGTAAATAATATTATACATCAAAGCAAACAAAATGTTACTTTGTTCAACAAAAAAAATATGTTTGTTTTAGTATTTGTAGTTTTTGTTGATTAATTCTTGTTATTAATTAGGTTTTATTTGTAATATGAATTCTGTGCTGGCTTTTGTATTTTAAAGAAACTTTATTTTCACTATTGTATTCTACTGCATTTAATTTTATTTTTACATTACTTTAGTTTCATTAAAATAATTGTTTAAATGAATGCTATATGTATGTATGTAACTTTATAAATAAAGTATTTTTATGATTATTTTAGTATTTTGTGTAGTAGTAGTAGAAGTTGCAGGTTAAGGTAAGAAGAAATAAAACATGCACATAAATAGAGTCTGTTTCAGACCATCCACTTGGCCAAGAAGTCCAGACAGAGTACAACAATGTTTCTTTTATTATGTCAAAATCAAAAGCTGATCTAATTAGTTAAAAGAACAGTTGCCAGTTTGGACAAAACTCCCACTTTTACTACATATTTAAACCCACACCAAATGACTTGAGCAGCCACAGTCATTACCCTAATGTAAACACTTAAACATAGCAGAATCTATGCTGGTATCTTTAGATTAAGATAATTTTTTATGGATGTGTTGGATATTTTTGTAATGTATGTTTTGGATAATTTTGTAATGTTACAAACACCAAATGTATTTAACAGTTTCCAAACACACAAACAGAGTTTGCTTGATTTGGGGAAAGAGATATTTCTTTGTGTGTGTATGCCTAATAATTTATAATGGATTAAAGATGGTAAAATTAACATCCCTTTTTGGAATTTAGTTTGACACACTGTTATCATTTGTGGTTAAAAATGTAAAAACAAACTTTATATTTTACCCTGTACATATTTTCATTAAGACAAAATATTCTATTCATGTTGTGCAGTAACAATATAATCATACATAAAATACAACAGAACAAAGATGTAAATAAAATAGTGATTTGTGTTTTTTAGATACAGATGTAAAATCACACAGCAGCGACTATAAATTACCTACAAAAATTAAATTAACTACATTTAGTCTGCAAAATTGGGTTTTTTTACACCAGAATTGCTTAGAATGTTTAGCAAATGCCCAACTTTTACTTTATTATTAAGATTTGCAGTTATTCCACAAATTACATTTGTTCTAAACCTGTTCTTTACTATATATCAGACTATAATACTATATATCAGACTATCAATTGACATTGAACCTCCCGTAATGTAACTATGGCAGATGCAGTCATTGTGACATTGATGCTAAAACTATATATTGTTCGGTCCCAGTGTGTAGCAATGTTCACACCCAGTTCACATAAAAGCTAGATGAATTTTACCCAAACAGCTTCAGTCATTTCCTGCTTCCAGATCTTCCTGTGTCAGACAGGAAGCTGCCCGAATTGCGCCTGCCCATTTGGCAACCACTGCGTCGTAACTGGTTTCCTGTGGCCTGTCTCCCCCTCCCATTTTCCCATCGCCTTTGCCTCAGGGCCTATTATGTGCAATAATTGTAGATCTGCACCAGACCAAGAGCCAGCAGAGACCTTGGCACACACTGGTTCCTTGTGTAAATTATTGGGTTGGCAGTGGATCTTGGGCTGTGTTTTTAACCCCAGCTTATTATTAAAAAGTTATTCAGCTTAAAGCATTTTCCAGTGGTTTGTTTAATTATGTGGATTTTGAAGAAAATAAAAGTATCAGCTTTGTGTAGATTTGGATCTGGCAAATTGACTCCTAACTGGTTAAGCTGGCGCTTCTCGTGAAGTTCTATTGGAACAGTGCCAACTATGGCGTGTGCTTGGTTTAATTACAGATGTATATATCTATTTTTATAAACCGAATTACACATGTGCACCCAGTGGTCCAGATTTTTACATATTTGCTATTGGCTGATTTTTTCAGGCTGTTGATGGGAGTGAAACATCACTACCTATATGGAGGAGGCAGTCAACAGGTGACGTGAACTCTTCTGAGCGGCTCAGAGGTCGAGGGCCAAGTCGCCCCTGGAATAGTCGCAATGACAACTGATGCTGTGCTCCATCACTTTTCAGAAAGGTGTGTGGTCATTGAGATTTTCACACTGGAAAATTTCACATTTAGTTTTGCTTTTACATATTTTCCCTTCAGGTTAACAAATGACCTGCATGTAAGGGTTTTTATAGCATCTAGACTATATTCCTTATTACCTGCAAGTAAAATCAGGGATAAAAACTCACAAAGTGAATTGAATATATTTGGATGACGAATTTGTATCATAGCATAAAAACAAGGCAATTTTTAAACAATATGACACAAAAAGCCGAACTTCGCCTTATTTTTTTACATTTTTTTAATGTGCTTATCAACTAGCAGTTAAAGCAGCCCATCCTTTTTTGCATTTAATTTTTTATACATCTCATAAAAACTGTTACTACAAGGTCATAAGAAAATCAAAACTATACACTACGCTTAGGGAACTTTGCTAATTTCTAACTAGGGCTTCATAATATTCAAGAAATATTTGATATGTGATAACATGCTAAATAATTAGATATTCAATATGTAATCCAATTTATTTTTTAGCATATAAGCAAAGTTTTTTACATACTCTTTTGAAGATTTTGCCTTGTTTTTAGGTGACTGTAGAGATTTGTAACTTTTCCCCACCTGAGATTTACTTACTCTACAAAGAACATCAATCTTCCTGTCTTAAAACCCAAATATTAACATATTTTTGAGATTTTTAAATTTTGGCACAAAATTGTAAGCAGCAGCTGCAGGTTGGCTTATTTTATCAAGATTAGCTTGCTGTAAAAGTTTTATGGCTTATGTCAGATATCCCCAAGAACCTAGAACTTTAAATTAATCATTTATGGTTGGAAATTTTTCAATAATTTTGATATATCGGGCACCCGGTTCATAACATTTTGCACTCAAGTCAATAGTTAAGCAATTCTAACCTTTCAAGGTAATACATTTTTGACATGTTGACATAATTAAGAGTATTAAGTTGTAATACAGCCATAATTCCCCTATTGTAATTAAAATAATGATATGTTCTAATTGCTCTTTTGTGACTGATTCTTTCACCTTGTTCTGCACAGGTCCAATGTGATACATTACTCTAGTGTTTAGGCTCTGCTGCATCTCCCATTCCTCAGACATTCTCTAGCTCCTCACATACCACCAGCCATCCCCTGACCCGGCCTCTCCTAACGCTGCCTGGGACAGCATGAATGGAGATAGAAATGGGGACAGCCAGGATTTCACAGAGTTTAGGGTGTATTTCCTGATCATCTCTACTGTGGAAGTAATGCTGCACATCTGATGAGATGCATTACAGCTAGGGGCATCTTTTATATTATAGAAGCTTAGGCTTGCGTTTATCTTGTTTTACATTTTATTTCTTTTCCATAGTCAGGAAATTTGTCAGGTTCTAATCATCAGGATCATCACGCAAATACACAGCTTTGCACATGTTCAAATATCCAGCAGGGAAATTATAAGAATAATAGCTTAAAATGCATCTGTTGTATTAGCCAACAAAGTGCCAAAGTGTCCTATTTTTGCTTAGTTATTGCTGTCACTTGTTTTGAAATTTCACATTGAGAAAATGGCAACCAGTACTGACCACATTGACCTATTTTTTGTAGACAAGCTGCTTCTCAGACAGCGCAGGAGAACAGAGCAAGTCCAATTATAAGTATGTAGATAAGTATATGTGCAAGAAACTGGATAACTTGCTGGCTTGGTATTTTACCTGGCTGGCTTTTATATGTATATACACACATGCATGCTTTGCACAGACAGAATTAAGGCATAAAGAGAAAGTGGAACGGTTGTTTTTTACTTTGCTCCCATGGTTCTTTGCTGCAAAAAAAAAAAAAAAAGGACAGAAATTTGGCACTACAAATTTAAAAAAATGCTGAATCACGATCCATTCTGTTTGGATTTAAACGCTACCTGCTAACACTGGCTGCAGTGATGTTACAAGGTCTGAGCTCTTATCGAATAAGTCATTACAGCAGCTACTGTGATTGGTCAGAGCATGTACTCTGAAAATGAGCACTGATCAGGTTCGATCAGCAGCAGCTACTTCCTTCATTGTTCGTTTGTTGTTGTTGTTTTTTTAAACATACCGAAATGCTGTTAACATTTTATAATTAAATGCAAGGAAAAAACTATGCTGTACTAAAACTAGTTGTGGGTCCACTGTCCTCCAGTTCCAATTTTACTGGATTCATGGAATCCGTTTGTCTGTCTTGTCAGTCTGTCAAACAGCTTCTGCTCAAAGCAACTGTGCCATTGCAATGCTGTTTTCTTAGTTGTGTTTCTATAAGAGGAACCCAGTTCCCTGTCATTATCCTAAATTGATCTTGTGCGGTTGTGGCCAGTGTTTCAGATTCCAACACCATGTAGCTGGTGCTCATATAGACAACAGTCGAGTGCTTATTGTCTTAAGTAAAGAAAGTAACATTTTCACTATCCAGGTAGAAATCATGTGGTTTTGGATACTTAGATTGCATCACTACCACTAAAGTTTGTACAAGTTTATGCATATGTATGACAAGTTAGTGTATAAGTAAATGAGAGAAACAAGAGTGTGTGTATGTGTGTTCAAGAGTGTATGTCAGAAGAGATCTTTAGCTCAAACACAACAATCTCATTCCCATCCATTTTTTGTAGTAATTTTTGACGCTGACCACTTCCACTGGCTCCGCTTATGGATTTTTGGTTGCTGTGATACACTAGCACCCATCACACATCCCAGCATCCCCTGTAACTTGCATCCTCAAGGAAGTTTTATCAATGAACAGTGCAGGGACTTCCACATGATCAGCACAGAAGATTTAAAGTATCATAAATATATATTTGGGCACAGGCCCTGTGCAAAAAGAGAGATCAAGGCTATTTAACAGCATGCTGTGACTTGTCAGGATGTTGTTTTTCAAGTCGCTGTAGTGTGAACTTTTTAAAAAACAGGCTGTTATAAGCAAACGGTGACTTTAAAATTCTATGTAGAGAATAAAGAGCTACAGTGCTATAATTTTTGTGTGATTTGGTAGAAAATGTTTTTAGTGCTAAAAAAAGTATTTAAAAGCTGATCTGATATATATATATATATAATATATATATATATAGCTTTTTATTATATTTTTTGCAATAAACTTATAAATGAATCTCCCACACAAGCATTTCCAATTCATTAATTCGTTCATCGTCTATACCAGCTTATGCCCTAGCTCGGGTCACGGTGGTCTAGTTCTCCCCCGCTTGGGCTGCCAGCAGCCCCCATGTGACCCCGAGTTAGGGATTAAGGGGGTTACAAAATTAATGAATGAATACTGAAAAAGGTGAAACAATGTTTTGCGATTTTTAGGCAAATTTAAGATTTCAAGAAGTAAATACAACTTAAATAATTATTATATCATAATGAGAAAATGTATTATATAAAATACAATTAATAAAAATGTATATATTATATCCAGTCTACAACAAATCATACAGTCACAATCAGTCTATTTCTATTTTAAAGCCTTTACCACAGGCATACACAAACCTAGCAGCTGCTTAAGGCCCCTATGGCCATCAGGAGACCTCAAGAGTACATAAAATGAAAAGGTTTTTTTTTGCTCATATACACTATATGGCCAAAAGTATTAGCTCACCTTTTAAATATATTTAAAATTAGGTTGTGTGCGTGTGGCCCTGCGATGGACTGGCGACCTCACCCTATGTGCGCTGGGATAGGCTCCAGCTTGTGACCCCGGAAAGTTCGGGAATAAGCGGGTATAGAAGATGAATAAATGAATAA
>JAOTQW010000002.1:29118-46484 GCA_026260075.1 Sisor rabdophorus | reverse complement strand
CCAGGGTGTACCCCTGCCTTTCACCCTATGTGTGCTGGGATAGGCTCCAGCAGACTCCCGTAACCCCGGATTCGGAAAAAGTGGGTAAAGAAGATGAATGAATAAATGAATAAATTTAAATTGAATTTTTAAAGAAAGAAACAACTAAATCTTATGTCACTGGAATGAATAAAAAGGTAAAAATACCCATGAGCAGGATGTAAGCAACACAGCTTCAATAAATATAAAATTGAAAACTGGTGTGTTGTATTTATAGTGCACGAATAAATAATGATTGGCAATAAATAGTTGCATTAAAGAACAGAACTTTTTTTAACCTTTTTAAAAAAAAACGTTACCACAGCTGTTCAATAGGCAAACCTTAATGACATGAAACAACAAAACAAAACACAAAAGACAGCCACTTTAGATTCGCGTATTTATAGCAGGAGACAAACTACACCATTGTTTATCTGGTTCTGTAGATAATTTTCTGTTGTGCTGTCTCAAGATTATTATGCTTAGAACGAGTGTTATACACTTCTTGACATGATAAACTGACTCCAGTTAGGGTCAAAAGGTGTTTATAAAATACACAAGCTATAACAAATTCAACTGAAAACAGTGACTGAAATTGCACATTTTTTAGTACAAATTTTGTAAATTTCAAATCTACGCAAGATGGTTAAAAATCCCACAGATCCAGGTTAAATTTAAATGGCGGTATGTAATATGAGCTGTAATGGTTATGCTGAAACTGTACAATGGGTAAATATTTTTAGCTATGTTAATTGCACTCCTTTGGCCCCAATCAGTAAATCAATGAGATGCATTTAGTGTTTTAGTTTAGCGAATGTACGGTTTTAAGACCATGTGTATTTTTGTATATATGCCCCCCACCTAAAATTTAACTTAACATAAAATGTAGCTGTTTAGAGGCAACAAAAAGTGCTGATTATGGAACATTTGTTTTGCTTTGTGCTATTATCATTCCAAGGTTTTTTTAAGTTTACAAGTATTAAAGGAATTAAAGGGTAAATACTGATTTTTCCCCCTGTTCTTCATGCCCTTATTTTTGTCTATCAGTGTTTCTTTGTTTTCTTGTTAATAAACAAAAATCATTATTTTACATTATTGTCTTTTTTAAATTTTAAAAGTCGTGTACTTTTGTAAATTTGACCTGTTGAGATCCTTAACTCTTTTCCATTTTAATTTTGTCCACTTTTTTCTTATTTGTATACTTTCGTGTTAAACTCCTGGAGAGTTACTTTTATTATTATTGTCATATTTTGACATTTATTGTCAGTTTGAAAATTATCATGCTATGTTTTTTTTTTTATCTTTATCAGTTATTAATTGTACAAAACATTTTTCCTTAATTCTGTAATAAGATATATATGCTTGGAAATGTGTAAGGTCACTGGTTTGGTTTTAGGTTCATAACTGCTGTTTCTCATGCCATCGTCCGTCCTCCCAAACTGTTCTTTACATGTTCCAAAAATAGACAGGCCTAGAAATCCTGGGTCATTAAGACAGTGTGTGTGTGTGTGTGTATAGGGCAGGGCCTCTGCTGTTCCTTATGTATTTTTCTTGCATGTTTTAAACTGAGCACATTGTGCATGTTGTCTTTCCTCAGGCTGCCGTTTTAACAGCAGATTATGTATATTCCAGTTATGTAATAAAACATGTTTGTAAAATCACCTGATTTATGGTTATTTATCTTTAATTAGGTTTTTTTTAAAATGAACTATTAAACATACAAACAAGCAGGGCAGCACTATGGTGTAGTGGGTAAAGCTGCTGGCACTCGTGCTACAGCGACCTGGGTTTGAGTCTAATTCAGTTTCTGTTACTTTTAACAGTAGGTATTTATTTATTTATTCATTAATTTTCTATACTCACGTATTCCCGAATGCAGTGTCATCCAATGTCATGGGGTCTGCTGGAGCCTATCCCAGTGCACATAGGGTGAAAGGGCACTTGAAGACAAAAGGTAATAAAAATAAAATTGAAATTCTATATAAAATCACTGGAAGTGGTGTCCAAATAATATATTATTGTATTTTATTATATAATTATATAGTATAATATTGTCTTAAAATATACTACATCCACAAAAACATTTAGTTTTGATTGGTGATTCTAGATTGGGCATAGTAGTGAATGTAAGTGTGGGGTTGTTCATCCAAGGGCTCCAACAGCCTCCCCCGTGACCCTGAGTTAGGAAATCAGATGGTACAGAAGATGAATGATTCTGAACTGCTCCAGATGGTGTGTGTAGGATTGCAGGTGTAGAGAAGAAAAAGGGCGTTTGTGAAAGACTTGTTCCAGCAGCTTCTCTCTATTTAGGAACATGTTTGATAAACTTGAGTTGGTTTTCAACACATTTGGAAATCAGCTAGTATATACAGGGTAACCCAAGCTTTTTTTTTTAATCTATAGCATCATCACAGTTACTCTTTAACAAAGTGAATCAGCTATGATACAGCAGCCCTGAGGTGGAAGCTTTGTTGACCCGGGATTATTGCTTATTTTTTTTAATACAGTTTGTCTCAGAAATAGATTAAGCCATTTGGTATTGGAATGTTTATCCCACTAAACATAAGGGATCACATCCCACTTGGCTAAATCCACTAGTTATTAATAATACATGTTGCATCATTGTATCTTATGGGGCAACACAATTCTTGTGTCAACAGATTAATTTGAACTATTATTGTTGTTACAGTTTTGTACCGCTAAGGGCAATATTTATGAAGCAGTGAATAGGGAATTGAGCCCAGGACCTTCTGGTTCTGAAATCACTGTGCTAACCACTATGCCACACTATACTAAAATATGACAAACTAAAATGGCAGGCAAACTAAAATGTTGCAAGTTGGTATTTTTTCAATTATGATGTATTTAAATTTGTTACATGTCAATTTTCATTTAGGTTGTCCACAATTCTTAGTGTAATTTAAAAGAATGTAGTGTTGGGAAAAAAAAACAAAGACTTCTATATAAGGCATGTGGAATGCACGTTCTTGGCTAAGGGGTGGAGGAGGGAAAAAAGTTTTGCCTGCATTTATAATTTAAACTGTGATATTTGTTCCTGTGTGTAAGAGCTTCTTCACCTCCCAGAAAAGTTTTGGGGGGAAAACCTCCCAAAAAAAACAAATATGTAGGGTGTATGTGCTAGTGTCAGTGGGACAAAATCCAACATTTGCAGTCACAGCGTTGACATTTATTACTGAGCATGTCAGGCGACAGAGACACACACACACAGGCTATTTTCTCTTGATTTAATAATTTCTGTCAAAATATAAAACCTAAACTGTAAATGTCATACAAAATCAAAGAAAGTGAAAACACATTTAGTCTAGCTGCTTCAAGTCATTCACAATCTTTCATATTTTAACAAACATTTTAAATACACATTGAGCATTTTTTGTCCACCATTTTTAACTGAAGGGTCAACTTATTTTCCAGAAATTTTATACACCAGTTTGTCATTGTAAAAATTTTTTTCCCAATTCCAGTGTTTGGGGAAAAAAATATTTCTCTAAACATCCGATATTTTGTTTTAATGTTTTGTCAGACAGTGCTGATTAACTGATTTTGTCTAAAGGAATATTGATTTGGAAAAAACAATGGTTTCAGTTTGTGGTCTATGCAGACCGTAGGAAGTTTGCATTTATTATCTAAGAGTGTGTGTTGTAGGAAATAGGGTGCTTGCTAAAGTTTTAATTCACAGACAAAACCTATGGTGGAGTTTTTTTTCCCCTACAAACTGTAAAGCAATTGTGGTAAGTTCCAGGAAGTTGAAAAGGGGCTACAAATCCTGCAAGGACTGTATGCATCTCTATGACTATGTGTAATTTTTTTCTGGGCCATAGGGGTGTGGGTCAGCTGTAAACAACATGTGATTAACATGCTGGACTTGGGTTTGTGTGTCTAAACACTGGGAGAGGGCTGGGAGTTGGTGGCAGCCGCAGCAGCAGGTGCATTCTGCCGTGGCACAGTGTACATGGCTCCAAGAAATTGATCAGCAATGCGTCCTGCCTCCCTGAGGCCACTCAGCAGAGCTCCATGTACTGTCGCCGGATAATTCCGGATTGTGTGCTCTCCAGCGAAGAAGAGTCTAGGAACAGGCTGTAAAGCCCAGGAACACACAATTAAACCACACGAATATACACTACCATATATAGCCAAATACAGCTAAACAGCTCTGTGCATTTTCAATTGCCTCATGCCTGGTTACCTCATTCACAAGACGTCAGACAGCTCGCAACTCAAGAATGATATAAAGCAGTTCTGGTGAGGTAAAGATTACCTTTTCATGTTTGATTAAATAGCACAAATTCACCCCAATAGATAACAAATGACATATGCCACCTGTGATTGTGTGGCATATGTCATTTGTTATCTATTGGGGTGAATTTGTGAATTAACCTGCATAAAAAATATGATTCCAGCTACAAATTTCAAATTAGTGCCAAGTGGGAGCTCAGTGTTTAAGGTGTTGGACTGCTTAATGGTATGTTCAATTCAATCACCACTTAACTGCTCAGTTATATAACAAAATGTATATCCTGCTCAAGAAGAATCGTGTCTGCCCAATACCAGCAATATAAACTTAATTATAATACCGACACCCCCTCAAACAATCTGGACCTAAAAATGCAGGGTTAGACATTTCCTTGGATTTTATAACCTTGTTTTATTTTAAGGAAATAAAATTTTCTTTTACAGATCTGGATGGCTTAACATATTCCACAATTTAATTATGTTCTATTATATAACTTTGTAATTTACTGACATACTATATACTTGTCCTTGCACTGGCATTAAAACCTCAATTCAATACAGTAGAATTTTAACGTTCCATTTAGCAGCAATAGAATTAGGTTTATCGTGTAACATATTCCTGTTTTAACTGTGATAGAGCTTTTTTGATGATTGCATTTTAGAACTGTTATGCATGTGCATGCACGCGTGTTTTCACCTGTGAGGCTCCAGGTATTGCAGGTCCGGGCGTGATTGGCTGAGCCATGAGGTCATAGTCATTGCCAGACGAACCAGCTGCTACGTACGAGTATGAGCCACGGGCCCATGGGTCTGCACGCCATCTCGTCACCACAGTCTCCTTTGGCTACCATGACAACACAACCCCTTACAATGTTATTGTTAGAGTAAGGCCGAAGTAACTTTGGTGTTTCTTTACATAGTTTTCATTCTATGTATAGTATGTTTGTTTATGATTTGATATTTTTAAAATGGGCCTTATATCCTCAGATTGGTGTTTCCTCACCTGAGGAACTGCACTGCTACCAAAGATTCCCTTCAGAATTGCTAGGCAACGCCCCACAATAACATCATCGCTGATGTTCTCCATAATGCCTGCAGCCTCCCCAGCCATCAATGCCAGCAGAATGGGGGCTAACAAGGAAAAATAATAATTTATTCAATTCAGCTTTATTTGTAGAGCGCTTTTAACAATAGTCATTGTCTCAAAGCTGCTTTACAGATACAATATATGTTATATATATGTAGATATAACATTTATATGCAACGATTAAGGGAGAACCAAGCATGTAAAAAAATCAAATTAATTGTAAATCTTCTAATGACTAGTTTACTACATACAGACCTTTGTAGAGGTTCCAAAACAGAAAAAGCTCTCCGCGGCTTGCTGTGGTGCTCCCAACATGACCAAATAGGTTCACACTTGGGTCCCAGAACACCCGGTCAAAACATAGCACTACCTACAGACAGAAAACATGCATTAGTTAAATATCGCAGAAAGGTTATTTAACCCAAAATAAATAAACACAACGCAATGACCACAAATACTAATCAAAAAGCAGATGACTTTTTTTTTGCTTGTACATTGACTTCTAAAACTATATGATCCAACAGTTTCCAGAATTACTCCCATAACCACAGGTCATAATGTAAGCCTCCACAGGCAATACAGACCAGTTATTTATAGGTGTAGCAACCTGCGCCCCCTGCTGGTGTTATGTGAGAAAATAACGTTGCATAATACTGCACCATTTCTCTTCGAAAAGAGATCAACTGCAGTGTGCAAAGTTAAAGTCATGCAGGACAGAAGGGGGGAGTGTTCGAATTAAATGACATTCTGTCTGGTGCAGCAAATCATGGTAACCTTGGACCAAGGACACCAAACCCTTTTATGTAAATCTTTTTTTTTTTAAATGCTACATTAAAAGATTACCTAAATAGATCAGTAAATGGAAGTGCTTTATTTCAAAACTTTAAACCTTTTTTTTATATAGGGATTTTAAAGAGATATTCTACATTGAAATTATTTTCTGTGCTGTATTGATAGCTTAGGGACACCCACCCAACACACCCCCACACACCTTGTTAAGGTTGCCAAAGCCCATCCTTTGAATTGCAGATGTCTTCCACTCAGGAAGTGGAGGTACAAACTGTACCGCCGGGGGTTGCTGCTTCATTACTCCCAGAGGAAGAGTACACAGCACTGCGTCACATTTATAAATGAATGTTTGCGTTGTGGAGCGTGTGTTCACGGCAATCACCTCACAGCCTAGAATGAGAGCATGAGAAGTACATGAGGTTTGTTTGTAAAGGCATAAGAATAGAGTAGATTCATGAAATTTGCACATATTTACATCCTGATGACTTTTGTCATATCTGAGCTGTATGTAAAGAAAAGTAATAAATACATAAATTAAATTAATAATAATGGAAATAAATAAACGATCACTACTGTATCATTTCTCTCCCAAGATTTAATATTTATTGGGTGCAAGTACTCACCTGAAGACGTATAGCGCACCTGCCGAACCGCTGTGTTCAGTTTGATGTCCAGTCCCTCGGCCAGAGCCACTGGAACACACGAGTAACCGTTCCTTACAGTCAGGTGACTTCCTGTAAACTCGAAATCATCATCCTGTACATGCACAGAAAAAAAAGTTACAAAGGAAACAATACAAAACCCAACATGTTAGACATGCACATCTACACACACTTACCTGATCCCAGTGTTTGAGAGACAAAGTAGACAGGGGTGTGGCGTTGGCAAACTCCAGGTTTGCAAAGTGCCAGTCCAGAATCTGCCGATCTCTTGATGACAGATACACATCACTAAAGAAAAGACAAGAGAGAAAGAGAAATATAACTAAAAAGATCTATAAATCTATTAAATTTATAAAGAGGATCAAAATGAAAATACAAGTAATTAGGTGTGCATGTACCTGGGTGGATTGGCCTCCAGCTCTTGCAACCTTTCCTCAAGTTTTACCTGCTGCTCAGCCAGTGCATCATATTCCTATAGACAAGAATATACACAAACACAGAACACACAAACACAAATAGTCAAAAGGCAGCAGCCAAAACAAAAGGGTCCATTTTACAAGATGGGAAGTCAATTCTATATTTACAAAAAAATATACTATTCACTTTCATGGCCAAAGATTAAATCAAGCAAAATGTTTTTACAAAGCATTTAAGAAAGAATGGGTCGCTCTCAGGAGCTCAGTGAATTCCAGTGTGAAACAGTACTAGGATGCCATGCAACAAATTTAGTGAAATTTCTTTTGTCCTGCATATTCCACAGTCAACTGTATTATATGGATGTGGAAGTGGCAAGAAAGCAAATCAGCAACAAAGTGGTAGACCACTTAAACTGACGGAGCAGGGTCAGCGATGATGAGGCACATAGTGTGAAGAGGTCGCACACTTAATGTGGCCTTCAGATTAGCACAAGAACAAAGCAGAGTGCAGAGAGCTTCATGGAATGGGTTCCCATGGCCGAGCAGCTACATCCAAGACACACAAAGTGCAATGCAAAGCGTCTGATTCAGTGGTGTAAAGGAAACACTTGAACAACACAATGTAACTCCAAGTCAATCACACTTCTGTGAAATCAAACTGCCCACTTAGGAAGCAACACTGAATCAATTCCATATGATTTTTTGCAAAGAGAATAAACAAAAGGTGGAAATTATAGGCAATTAGCAGAACAACCCCAATAAAGGTGTGGTTCTGTAGGTGGTGACCACAGATCGCTTCTCAGTTCCTGTGCTTTCTGGCTAATGTTTTGGTCACTTTTAAAGTTTAAAAGCACTGGCAGTCCTTTTACTCTAGTGGTAGCATGAGACTGTCTAGAACCCACACAAGTGGCTCAGGTAGTGCACCTCTTTCAGGATGGCACATCAATGCGAGCCGTGGCAAGAAGGTTTGCTATGTCTGTCAGCAAAGTGTTGAGCTCAACAATCAATTTTCGAGCACTTTTGTATGTCGCTCTGGATAAGAGCGTCTGCTAAATGCTGTAAATGTAAGTGTCCAGAGCATGAAGGAGCTACCGGGAGTCCAAGCCAGTACATCAGGAGATGTGGAGGAGGCTGTAAGAGGGCAACAACCCAGCAGCAAGGCAACACCCCAACACAATGGCAGGACATTTGGCATTTGCCAGAGAACACAAAGCTTGGCAAATTTGACACTGGCACCCTGTGCTCTTCGCAGATGAAACCAGGTTTACACTCAGCACATGTGACAGATGTGACAGAGTCTGGACACGCTGTGGAGAACGTTAAGCTGCCTGCAACATCCTCCAGCATGACTGGCTTGGCAGTGGGTCAGTAATAGTGTGGGGTGGCATTTCTTTGGGGGGCCGCACAGCCCTCCATGTGCTTGCCAGAGGTAGCGTGACCGCCATTGATTAGCAAGATGATCTTCTCGGACACCTTGTGAGATCATATCCCGATGCGGTGGCTTCTGGGTTTCACCTAAAACAAGACAATGCTAGACCTCATGTGGCTGGAGTGTGTCAGCAGTTCCTGCAAGATGAAGGCACTGATGCTATGGACTGGCCTGCCTGTTCCCCAGACCTGAATCCAATTGAGCACATCTGGGACATCATGCTCTATTCTATTCTATTACACCACTGTATCAGACACTTTGCGATGTATGGCTTGAATGCAGCTGCTCTGCAATAAAATCTCATTCCATGAAGCGCTCTGCACACTAACCTGAAGGCTCCAGTAGACCCCCAATTATGTAATAAACTAACTAAAAGATGGAAGAATGAATGAGGTTGTGTATGTAACACCTTGCAGAGGGCGGTGAGATCACGATGTTTGCTTTTGACCAGGAACTCAGCTGTGATGTCTCTTGGAGGTTTGACCTCACTTGCCTCCTTATACTGTTGATGCAGCTCCTTTGCTTTCTCTTTAGTAGACACCAACTAAAATAATAATCGTAAAATTGTTAAGTGGTTATGTTAATAAATGTGTGTTTGAGACTAGTGTTGCTATTACCTTATTAAGAAGCTCTTTGAGTTCCTCCTGTGTCCTGACGATCTTCTTCCAGTGATCGATTTGCTCATCTTTCACATGTTTTTCCTGCAGCCTAAGCAACAGTTTTGTAAAAAATTAATCTTTTCATATATGTTGCAGCAGACACTGAAACCCATGCATGCAAACTCCACACAGAAAGCCCCTTGACCGGTAATCGAACTCAGGAAATCTTACTGTGAGGAAGTGCCAACCATGCTGCCTCCCATTTGCTGTGCATACGTCAACCGATCTGGTTATCATTAGCCATATTAACATACACTAATTTTATACACAGGGTGGTTAGCACGTTTGCCTCACAGCAAGAAGGTTCCTGGGTTCGATTCCTGGATGATTGGTGATTCTTAATTGGTGCCCACAAAAGTGAGTGTGTGTGGTTGTTCGTCTATGTATGTGCCATGCGATGGACTGGTGAGCTGTTCAGGGTGTACCCCCGCATTTGGCCCTAGGGATGGGATAGGCTACAGAAGACCCCGGTGACCCAGAGTTAGGAAATAAGCGGGTATAGAAGAAGGCTAAATTAATTAACTTTATATACTGATTGCTTTAGCATGTTCCGCCTTTGGCCAAAGTATTAGTATTGTACTCACTGTATAACCACTTCCAGGGCTTGGCCAAGAGACACAGGTTTATTATTAAGGAAGTTAAAGTCAAGTTGATGGCTGAGGTAAGATGTGGCCTCCAAAAGTCTGTTAAACTCTTGCTCCACCATTTCATCCTTTTCCTTAGGAACCTGCACACCCAAACCAGATGCAATTACCAGACATGAGCATAATTACACTTATTCAAGTATTAAGTTTTAAAGAGAAGAAAATATGGCTAATTTAATAATCAAATTAAAAGAAATATAATCTTTCCGGAATAATGACTATCAGTTTCTGCATCTTTATTAAATTAACAAATTAATTTGTTGTTAGTATGACAATTTGACAAACAGACATGATGTCAGTGATGTGCCAGTAAATAAAGTTAGTGATGTTAAACACTGGAAAGACACCAGTTGTTTTACACATTTAGGCTAAAGTATGCAGTACTCACACTTGTGCATCGCTCTCCCTGGAAAGGGGGTGGGGTGGAGAGAGGAATAATTCAATAAAGAAAATTAGACAGAAGAAACAATATATAAATGTTTTTTCTAATTTATACTTTTTGCTTTTCTGAGCTAACAGAAAAAAGTTTAAGGTTTTCTCTATTGTGGGAAAAGTCTGCTGTACACTTAATTGAGCTCATAAACCTATAAAAGCAACACACTCATTCAGTCAAAAATGGTTATTTGAGAAAGACATTTGTGAATTCACAGCATTTAATAGATTTTATGGAAGTGGCCTGCAATTTATCAGGTGTTTTACTACATTAAAGCTCAATGTGTGTACTTACAGCTTGTCCATTAGCCTCATAGAGCGGACACTTCTGTTTAATCTTGGCCAACTCCATATTTACTTGCTTACTGATGACCGCCATTGGGTTTCCACCTGATAAACCAGAAACATATTCAGAACAGGGGACCACATAACATCGAAATGTTTTTGGATTTCTGAACATCCTTGATCATTAGGATAAAGCACCTCACCTAAGCCTGTTACAACCATGGCTCCCAGATCCGCTACATAATTGCCTTTACGAAACGTCGCCACTCTTCCTCCAACACGATCCTGTTAATGAGCAAAAGGTTTATTTAATCATTTTCCTAACATAATGAATCACAAAATATATATATTTTTTGATCTTAATAAAAACCAACCGGACAATAAATCTAAATTACTACTGCTAGCAGATCCAATTAAAAATTCAATTAAAAATTTTTCAAAATTTCAAATTCAAAATAAAAAAAAAACCACAATTTTGGATAATTCAATACACACAAGAAAAAATGTAAGCTTGTTTAAAACAAAAGAATTCTAAGTAGGTTTTTGGGTAACAAAAATAAATAAATTCTATGTTGATTTATTTATGTATTTGTTCACCTGTAACAATAATCATGTAATCCAGCATTTAATGTTTATGTGATTAGCACATTGCAAGTTTTTCCTCACCCTGGCTTCCAGCACAGTGACGTCCATGCCAAAACTCTGCAGCTGCCTTGCGGCTGCAAGACCAGACACTCCTCCACCAATCACAATCACCTTCCCAGTTTTTTTACCTATATACACAGAATATCACATTGCATACATCATAAATTCTCCCCTTTATAGACTGCCACCTTATCATGATAAAGGGGTTTGAACTTATGAAGCTATGTTGTGGGGGGATACATGCCCCCAGTAGGGTCTTCCAAGACAAACAGGTTCTAGAGGACGGGCCAAACTAAGAGCAGTCCAACTACCCCCTTAATGAGTATCCTGTGGGCCCACCACCTGCAGGAGGAAACATAAGGGGCCAGTGCTTTGTGGATTGGGTGGCAGTTCAAAGGCAGGGGCCTCGGCAGCCCGATCCCCAGACAGAGAATCTGGCTTTAGGAACATGAAATTTCACCCTGCTGGGAGACAAAGACCCCAAGCTTCTGCACGAAAGTTGAAGAGGTACAGACTAAATATAGTTGGGCTTACCTCTATGCATAGATTGGGAACTCAACTCCTCGAGAGAGGCTGGACTCTCCATTACTCTGGTGTTGCATGCGGGGAGAGGCGGGGGCCGGTGTGGGCATGGTCATAGCCTTTGGGTTGGGTATAGGTCTCTCACTGTTGTTTGTGCTTATAGGCCGAATGGCATTACAAAGTACCCGACCTTCCTGGGGTCTCTGGGAGGGGGAGGGGTGCTGAAAAGTGCTACGACTTGGGATCACATCATTCTACTAGGAGACTTCAATGCCCACATAGGCAGCAAAAGTGATACCTGGAGGGACGTGATTGGGAGAACCGGCCACCCGATCTGAACCAGAGTAGTGTTTTGTTGTTGGACTTCTGTGCTAGTTACAGTCTGTCCATAACAAACACCATTTACAAGCATGTCAACAAGTGCACATGGCACCAGGACACCCTAGGCCGACTTTGTACACTGGGGTAAAGAGAGGGGCGAAGCAGTCAACTGATCGCCACCTGGTATTGAGTTGGATCCAATGGCGGGGAGGAGATTAAACAGGCCTGGAAGGCCCAAACGTACTGTGAAGGTTTGCTGGGAACGTCTGGCAGAGTCCCCTGTCAGAAAGGTTTTTAACTTCCACATCTGGAGGAGCTTCGACCAAATCCTCTAGGCCGACACGCCTCTGCAGTGTTGCGTGGCGGTTGGTAACAATACCTTTGGACTGGCAGACCAGGTTGGTGGTCCCTCTTTAAGAAGGGGACAGGAGGGTGGGTTACAACTACAGGGGGATTACACTCTTCAACCATCCTGGTAAGTCTATGCCAGAGTACTGAAGAGGAGAATTCGCCCAATAGTTGAACCTCGGATTCAGGAGGAACAATGCAATTTCTGTCCAGGATGTGGAAGACCAGCTTTATACCCTCTTCAGGGTGCTCTGAGATTATGGGAGTTTGTCCAACCAGTCTCAGGTGTTTTGTGGATCTGGAAAAGGCATTCGACCGTGATCCTCATGGCATCCTGTGGGGTGCTCTGGGAATATGGGTGCCCTTTACTTAGGGCAATTCAGTCCCTGTACAAACAGAGCAGGAGCTTGGTTTGCATTGCCGGCAGTAAGTCAGGCTGGTTTTATGGACAGGATTTCTAGGCGCCGCCTGGGGCAGGAGGGGGTCAGGGTTGGAGAACACAGGATCTCATCTCTGCTTTTTGCAGATGATAATAACCTGCTGATTACGCAGCTGGGATGAAAATCATCACCTCAAAGTCAGAGTCCATGGTTCTCAGTCAGGAAAGGGTGGCTTGTCCCCCTCAGGTTGGTGAAGCGATCTTGCCTCAAGAGGAGAAGTTTAAGTATCTTGGGTTTTGTTCACGAGTAAGGGGAAAATGGAGCAGGAGATTGATCGGCGGATCTGTGCAGCTGCTGCTGCAATGCAGTCGATGTACCGGCCAGTCATGGTGAAGAAGGAGCTAAGCTGCAATGTGATGCTCTCGATTTACCGGTCAATCTACGTTTCTACTCTAACCTATGGCCATGAAACCAAAAGGGTCATGACCACAAGGATAAGATCCTGGATACAGTCGGCCAAAATCCTTTATTGGGTGACTGGGCGCTTCCTTAGAGATAGGGTAAGGACACCCGGGAGGAGCTCAAAGTAGAGCCACTGCTCCTACACATCGAATGAAGCCAGCTTAGGTGGCTTGAGCATCTGTTAAGGATGCCTCCAGAACACCTCCCTGGAAAGGTGTTCCGGGCATGTCCCACCGAGGAGGAGACCCCGGTTAAGACATAGGACACACTGGAGGGACTATGTCTCTCAGCTGGCTTGGGAACGCCTTGGTATCTCGCCGGAAGAGCTGGAAGACGTGTCTAGGGAAAGGGAAGTCTGGGCGTCAATGCTTAGAATGCTGCCCCGAAATCTGGTTCCGGATAAGCAGAAGAAGATAGATGGATGGTTTATTTGTTCTTTACCACCAAATGAGTCAAAGTACACCTTCTTACTTGGTAGAGGTTTGACTCTTTTGTAGATGCCAAAATTGATGAGGCCATGTCTCTCCAGATAGCTGTGGATTCTGTGAACTAGGACTGCATCACCTGTAAAACATAAGTACACAAATCAATTAGAAATGTATTAAAACACATACATTTTAATTAGCAGATTAGTAGTATAAGGGTCACATTAAGGTAGAAATCAAAAGGCTTGTTAATGTTAAAGCAATTAATGTAATGATCTTACTGTTGTAAGGTGCTTCCAGCTGTTGCACAGTAGATTCAAAAGTGAGCTGGATCTTTGGGTTATCCAACCAGAGCTGGAGCTGAAACAGTACAACAACAGAGCAGACAAGCTGTTTCAAGCTACAAAATTTCAATAAATATTAGTAATCAAATGAGCAAAGCGGCTTATAACAGAAAACCTAATGTCAAAGGGAATATCATTAAGTACTAACCAATAGGGTGAACACTTATGAACACTAAATTACATTAATAAACTACTGTAGTTTTTGGCACATCAAATTCTGTTTTTCATTGACATGTCTTATTCCTAATTCATGGAATGACTGGCTAATAAAAGTTATAAAATAAATTTAACAGCTGATTCAGGCCTTACCGTGCGGTTTCTGATGTACAGGAAAACCTTCTGTGTCTGCTGTGGCCCGCTAATAATGTCAGGAAAGCATGCTGCTTCTTGCGAGGTCATTCGATCATGAGGAAGGCGACTCTGAAAAGCTGCACCCTCTAAACCTGACAGCAATGCCAAAAACAGCACAACATAATCAGCCTCACTGAAACATTAAAAACTAACACTAAAAAACTAACCTTTTTTATAATAAGGCAATTAAAAAATTTATTCGAATTGTAAGGTATTTAACTACCATTTTTTTTCAGAAAAATATTTGAGCTGGTGGAAAGTTTTAGTGTAATCAAATACTGAATTAATAATTGTAATGTATTTTTTACAACAAATAAAATAGAACAAAATATCAAAGGAACATTTTATGTAACATACTGTGATGAATGCAAGTGTGAGATTTTTAATAAAATTTCTTAAATGGCCCCAAAGATAAAATATGTTCTTACAGATTTAAAACAACACAAGGAAATCATATTTGGGCGATCTGTTTCTTTAACATAAACCAGGTGGTTAAGCTCTTCTCACCCGAGGGTTCTTCTGGCTCACTGTCGTTTTCCTCCTCCACAGGCGGAGCAGGAGGAGGGACCACCTGCTTGCGTTCTTTCTCCGCTGTAGCTTTTCGCTCCTCCTCAGAGTAGTACTCATCCTCAGAGAGGTTCGCCAGGCTCTCGTCCATCTCCCTGTACTCCACCTGCAGCATGGGCCACATGCAAAATCTTCCTTACAACCAGCTCATGTACATGGAACATATACAGAATTCTAAACATTATTTTTGTTTTAATTGTGCAGTGCCGATATCCATCTATTTAAAAAATGGATTTCACCCTTATTAATCTCAATTGAATCAGGTAACATTCGGTTATCCCCCAAGCCACATTTTCACTTGCATAATAAAAGAGATAGTTCATGATAAACCTGTCCTCTGAAACACTACAGGCTTTGTAGTCCAACAGAATCTGGATAAAAGGAAAAATTACATCAAAATATAACCAAAGTGGCATGCATCAGAAATTCCCTCCTCCTTCATGCTATTGTTATAAAAATGCAGAGTATGGCATTGCAATGTGTATGTAAAAAAAATAAATTTAGGCTAACCAACGAATGATAGCTAGAATCAAATACTATTTAACATGCGTCTCAGCATTAATGGTGAAATATGTAGGTGTTCACTTTGGCTCTCTTGCGACGACTGGTCCTACGTCCTTCGGCTGAATCTTGATCTACTGCCGAGCCGGGGAGGTGAGGTAGGGGTGCACCACTCGCCTCTCCACTCGGAGATGCCCTTTCTTTCTTTTTCACATCTGCTAATGCAGAAGTACCAGCCGCAGCTACTGACTGGGAACCTGTTGAGGTCTCCAGAGCCCTATCAGCCCCGTTTCCTCCTGCAGAAGAGGAGGAGGAGGAGGAGGAGGAGGAAGAGTTTGGGTCTTTTTTACTCGACAGCATAATGGAGGACGACAAAGGTCTCTCCTGAAACAGAAAAAGAAGATTGAATTTGGATTTTTTTTTTTAAGAAAAGGGGGAAAATGCAAGAATTAAGATACTGAGGCATGAAGTGCATGAAAGATGAGAAATTTGACAGGATAGACAACAACTGTAAATGTTGGAAAAAGCAAAGTTATATAAGAGATGTAATGCTTAAGTAATTTAAATAAAGTAACGTACTGCTTCTATGTGATCTTTTTTGCCTGACCTCATCATCTAACCTAATAAGATTTTTATATTTAAGCAATAACTTTTTTTTCCAAACATGATTTAAACCAGGCAAGTAAAAGCTCTTTTATGTTGCCTATGTCTGTGTTCTAGTTGCCTGAAAAATATGTTTAAAATGGTAACAAATATACTGTAATGATGTTAAAGGTAATCTTAAAAAAAATAAAACGAAAAAAAAGGAATCAATGCACAATTTTAAGAATGTTTTCCGAATTGACCAAAACCTATTGTAATTTTATCTTGGTTTACAAGTAGAATTTATTTGTGATCAGCATCATTCTCGTTTATCATCATGGTAAAATAGCATGAGCTACAGTTATGGTAACTGCAAGAATGTTTCATTCAGCCAGAGACAGACAGACAGTCAAAAAGGCAGGCAGCCACAGATAGGCTGGAAACAAGCCACAGACAGGCAGGCAGCTAGACAGCCTGGGCCATTCAGTCAGTCAGGAAGGCAGGGAGCTGGCCACAACCAGTCAGTCAGGAAGGCAGGGAGCCAGCCACAGACAGGCAGTCAGGAAGGCAGCCAGCCAGCCACAGACAGTCAGGCAGGCAGGCAGGCACTCAGGCAGCCAGCAACAGGAAACAAGCCACAGACAGAAAAGCAGGCAGCCAGCCACAACCAGTCAGGCAGGCAGCCAGCCAGCCAGCCACAACCAAGCAGGCAACCAGTCACAACCAGTCAGTCAGACAGGCAGGCAGGCAGTCAGCCAGAACCAGTCGGCAGGCAAGTAGGCAGGCAGCCACAGGCAGGCAAGTAGGCAGGCAGGCAGGCAGGCAGCCAGCCACAGGCAGCCACGTAGGCAGGCAGGCAGCCAGCCACAGGCAGGCAGCCAGCCACAGGCAGGCAGGCAGCCAGCCAGCCACAGGCAGGCAGGCAGCCAGCCAGCCACAGGCAGCCAGCCAGCCACAGGCAGGCAGGCAGGCAGCCAGCCACAGGCAGCCAGCCAGCCACAGGCAGGCAGGCAGCCAGCCAGCCACAGGCAGCCAGCCAGCCACAGGCAGGCAAGTAGGCAGGCAGGCAGCCAACCAGCCACAGCCAGCCAGCCACATGCAGGCAGGCAGGCAGGCAGGCAGCCACAGGCAGGCAGGCAGCCACAGGCAGGCAAGTAGGCAGCCACAGGAAGGTAGGCGGCCAGACACAGGCAGGCAGGCAGCCAGCCAGCCAGCCACAGTCAGGCAAGTAGGCAGCCACAGGAAG
>JAOTQW010000002.1:16095-29018 GCA_026260075.1 Sisor rabdophorus | reverse complement strand
CAGCAGACCCCCGTGACCCCGGATTCGGGAATAAGCGGGTAAAGAAGATGAAAAAAAAAAAGATGAAAAAAAAGAATGATAATTGCTTATACGTCATTTTTATTTTCTATGCTAAAGAAATTAAGTGCTTTTAAAGTGTTTCTCAGGCTTAAGTGCTAATCATAAATGTTTCAGCTAAGATGTGTAAAAAGACGACTTATTTTATCTCTTGCATATAAACTATAGTTAATAATAAAATACAATAAAGTCTTGATATTTGTAAAGTTAGCGCTGTTATTGTTTCTCTTATTTAAAAAAAATCCTTATTAGAATGTTACAATTATTTTTTTTTTACTAGGCTAAAACTTTTTAAACGTTTTAGAAATCCTGTTTACGAAATGGCGGTTAATATTGTGATATTTTTAGACTATTATAACATGAAGACACAGGAGTAATGCGTTGGCAAATTGTCCAATATTGTATGTTTTTCATTATTTTTTTAATATTTAAACTAGACTGCGCTGCGTAAGAAATGTAAATTTACTTTACAGTGACGCGGTGGGGAAGTGGTTAGCGCTTGCGTGAGCGTAACCTCTTGCCTTATGTGTGCTGGAATAGGTCGAGCTAGGGAATAGACGGTATGGAAGATGAAAGAATAAATTTTACTTTACATGCGTAATTGTAAATTGCAGCCCTTTTCCACTACTTTCTCGCCTCTGTCCGGAACAGTAACAAACTTAAGCTGGCATTTTAATTCATCAACTCTAAAGCGCCACTTCTTCTTCTACTACTTTTTTTTTTTAATTCGACGTCCTAAATAAGATTACCGCCACCTACCGGGATAATGTATAGAACAGGAGACAGACAAATGAATTTTTAAAAAACTATATTCTGTATATTTATTCACTCATCTTCTATACTCGGGGGTCTGCGGCAGCCTAACCCAGCGCACATAGGACGAGAGGCAGGGGAACACACAGACGAACAACCAGAGACAATCACCCTAACTCCTATGGACAATTTAGAATTACCAATCAATATAAAGTACATGTTTTTGGACTATGGGAGGACACCTGAGTACCCGGGGAAACCCACGCAAGCTATTTTATTTTACCTATGAAGTTTAATAGGTGGGTTTTCAGACCAACCAAAAGATGCATTTTCGGCACCTACTAGATATGACAGTGGAGTACAGGAAAGGACCTTTAATTTATCTTCTATATCCGTTTATTCCCTACACCCTCAACAGGTCACCAGTCAATCGCACGCTATGGACGAACAACCACAAATACTCACACCTATGGGAAATTTAGAATCAACCTCTTACCAATCAACCTAATTTGTGTTTTTGGACAGTAGGAGGAAACTGGAGTGCCTGAAGAACATGCAAACTCCGCACAGAACGACCCCTTGCCCGCCACCGCGCCGCCCAATACATTTTACAATAATGGTAATTATATATCAGACAAAAAATCTAATCAAAACAACAGTAACACAAAAATAAAATTATAAGTAAAAAAATGAACACATTCTTGTTTTTAATACTTTTTCCTGGAAAACCTTTCAAGAGTGTTAATTCATTCGATGATTTTTTTTTCAACGCGGGAATAGCGTCACGACGCTTAGAACGTCATTTCCGTTTTTCGGAGCGTTGGGGGACCGAAGAAAGGACACAATTAAATCCTCCATTACCGGCAATTTTAAGCGTACATGGGCGACTCAAAGAAACGCTAGTGTTTTAGTAGATCTTAACGAGTGGTGTTTAAAACGAAACAAAAAGGTAAGAGCGGTGCTTATGCGGTTACCAGGTAAAACGTGTCAGCCAGTCCGCCGCCCTTTACCGGGCCTGTAATGCTGCAGCGTATTAGCATTTTTAGTTAGCTGCAGCGTCTGTGTTATTAAACACGCTATCCCAATAAGCTAGATTTGTTTCGCTTTTTAGTTACAGATGTTTATTTAACGAATAAAGCTTATCTATAGCAAAAAACGTGTAATGTAACTAATGCGAAAATAAGTTTTTTAGGAATCGTGTTAAGACCCGGATTAGAGGCCTGTTATTGTTGCGCATTGCTTATATTTCTAACTAGTACAATTTATGTAATTTATCATGTTTATATATAGATATAAATAGCGCGTGTGTGTGTAGCTGTTGTGTAGTTACAAAAAACCACTCGATCCAGCGCGCTTATTGGTTGGTTGGTCTTGTATAAATAGATTTAATTAGTCTAGATTTGACCAAGTAGGTTTTTCCTCAAAATAGTATCTTAACTAACATTTATAAATAATAGTATTATTTACATAACCAAACAGCAGATTACCACCCTGTGGGCTCATCTATAGTACTTTGTGGTAGCCAACATTGTGGCAGATATTATTAACTTAAGGTTTTTCATTTGTGACAGTTTATCATAGCGCAAACATGGACTACTAAGTTGAGTGAATTATTATCGTTGAAATATTAGCTGTATGAGGTGGCAGTGTCAGGGGTTGTTGACAGTAATACTGCATTAGAGATATGGGCATAACTGTTTGTATCCTCGTCAATGTGTTTTTGCTTCAAGATGTCAGACGAATTAGTGAAGCAGCTGAGCAGCTACAAAGCTCAGCTGCAGCAGGTGGAAGCAGCGCTCTCTACAGATCAAGACAATCAAGATCTGATGAAACTGCAGAAAGATCTGCAGGTAAGATTTCTTTGCAGCAGAAAGCCTATATTCACAAAACAAAATCCAAGGCTAAAATAGCTCATAACTCGCAGATTAAGGAGAAAATTAGTTGTAGTCCACGATCAGAAACACTACTGTATTAACAAAATTAATAAACTAATGTTTTGTTAAAATGTAATAGTCTCTGTCATTTGGAGATGCAGATGCTGCAGCAGCTTCTGGAGACATACTGTAGCTCAAATGGCATTTTGCACCAACCCGATATCACTTCAAGCCATAATTTGCTGTTAATTAAAAGGCTGTTGAAACAGAACTGCCTGTTTGGTTAGAATGAAATGTGAAGATCACTTGCTAGCAGAAGAGAAATAATTAATATTTTTATATGTATGGTTGTTCCTTTCATTTATTTTATTTTTTTCCCCTTCTTTAGGAAGTCATAGAGTTGACAAAAGACTTGTTAACGTCTCAGCCAGCAGAGGGCGTAGCTAGTACTCACAACTCCGATGCTGTGCCTTCAAAACATAGCTGGAAAGTAGGGGATCGTTGTATAGCTATGTGGAGCCAAGATGGACAGTAAGTATCTCTCTCACACGCAGGCACATTTGTATATTCTTACTCACTTTTGACAAGAGGTAAAACTAAAAACACGGGTGAGTATCTGTCTATCTTACTTTTCCTTTTAATCTTTCACAGTATGATGTTTGGTCATTCTTGCCTTGTAAACATTTTTGTTAAACTGTTTGAAGGTGCGTTTTGGATTAATTGTTTTAGGTTTTTTTTAATGCCTTTACTCATCCGCTTACAGTGCTTTGTGCTTTGCAGGCAGTACGAGGCTGAGATAGAGGAGCTTGACAGTGAGAATGGCACTGCTGCTGTTACCTTTATTGGCTATGGGAATGCCGAGGTGGTGCCTCTGCACGCACTTAAAGCAGCTGAACAGGCCAAGAGCAGCAAGGACGAGGGAGGCAAACCCAAATCTAAGTAAGTGTGTCTGTATAAAGACATTTTTTTTAAAGTCTAGTTACTTAGTATAATGTGAAAGAACTCTCTGCATGTCTATAATGCTACTACCTGACAGATATACAAATAAGATTTTTGTGCGAAGATTGTCCTACGCATTAAAAGAAATGTATTAGTATTTTATTAAAATCTATCTTGACCTGACCATAAAGCTGAAAGTCCTATTTTTTGTGGTCATTTTTCTGTTCTTGTACATTGGCTTTGATAAGTTAATATGGAGCATAATACTAGTCTGCATTCTGTAAAAAAAGGATTTTATAGGAAAAAATGTGAATTATTTTACAAATACTTATGTATGTAATTCTGTTTTAATGGCATGTCAAGAATGATATCCCTGATTGTGCTTTTTCTGTGTGTTTCTTCCCCCCAAGAAAGGAACTGCAAGCAGAGCAACGGGAATACAAAAAGAAAAAGGCACAGAAGAAGGTGCAGAGGATGAAAGAGCTGGAACAAGAGCGAGAGGATCAGAAGTGCAAATGGCAGCAGTTTAACAATAAAGCTTATTCTAAGAACAAGAAGGGACAGGTGAGCAATAAAGCCTCTGACTATGTCCAGTTTACCAGTAATTTTTACTTTTTTACCAGTCTTATTTATTTTTATCCCTAGGTAAAACGCAGTATATTCGCCTCCCCTGAAAGTGTAAATGGAAAAGTTGGTGTGGGTACTTGTGGCATTGCAGATAAACCCATGACTCAGTATAATGACACATCCAAATATAATGTGAGGCATTTGATGCCACAATGAGGTGTTTGGCATCAGAAGAACAGCTGGTGAAGCATTCGATCTTGGTCTGAACAATGAACTGAAAAAGCTGTACCGTTTCACCCTTTTTTCTTTTTTGTTTTAAGACATGGACAAAAATTATATAGCTTAGCTATTGATAGTTATTATTAGGTTTGCAGCTCAAAATTAACTATTGAAAATCCTCTTCTGGCAGACAAACTAAAACCATCAACCAATGAAATTTAATTAGTGTGTCAGGCTAACTGAATATTTGGCCATGTATCCATGTTTTGACAATTTAAGATAAATGCTTACACAATGTATTTTAATGGCGTTTAATGAACACTTAATGCACAGTTATCTCCAGTTTTTGCTTTAAACTTTTTAGAATTTAAATTTTTTGATATTCAATGAACACATCAAAATGCTTTTGGTGTAAACAGCAGAAGTGAAAAATATATACACTATATTGCCAAAAGTTTGTGGTCACCCAACCACCAGATCTATAGGTGAATCCTCTCTAACTGTTGCTACAAATCTGAAAGCACACAGTTGTTTGCATTCCTTACCTGACATCAGTGTCTGATCACACCTATATTACCAAAGAAAGAGATCTTGCATTCAAGTTTCAAACTGTAGTTAAAGTTCTTCATAAAAGAGTGATGCAAAATGGGAATAAATATGAAATAAAATGTTTAAAATCGTATTTATTTGTGATGCTCAGGTAAGCACAAACTCTTGGCATTATAGTGTATCATGTGTAATAGTCTATTTAGTGTATGTGCTTATTGTGTGTCAACCTCTAAAATGTCAGTCAAATACAAACATAAGTCACCATTTTCTGAAAGGATTTTTTTTTGTTAATAATAATCTTGATTTAAAGTTTTGTACACCTTTACAAGAAATAAAGTTTTTTTTGTATTTGAATGCAAACTGAATTTTTAGCAGTATGATTATTTCAGGTTTTTTTTTGGCAGTACATGTATTCATTCATTCATTCATTCATTCATTCATCTTCTATACTCGCTTATTCCCTATTGCCTATCCCATCTCATGTAGGGCAAAAGGCAGGGGAACACCCTGGACAGGGTACTCCTTGCCTGGGAATCAAGGCCAGGACCCTTTTGTGTGAAGTGTAGTTGCTAGCAGGTGACTGTAATTTGTTGAATGTTTTGGAACAATTTAAGGAGTTGGATACAGCGTAAATCACTTGATTATTTTGAGGAAACTGTTAGTGAGATTAAGAACGTTCTTTTAATTTATCTTAAATAAAAAAAAATTCTATGTCCTAGCTTCCACTTAAATCACTTATGTGAAATAGTTTACATTTGAAATGGATTAAAATCATTTATTATAGTCCGAACACAAAACAGGACCTATTTTGTATTTGAATACATTTCTAAACTGCTTTGGCTCACTTCAGATGAAATCCTAAATCTACAGTTAATGTTTTCTTGACTTGCAGCTAAAATATCCCCATATATATTTTTCCACAATTTTGCATTTAAAATAACCCATGCAGATCTTGGTCATGCATAACATCTCTCCTACACCCATAATTAAAAGTGCAAATTCTAGAACATCTCTATGAAATATGGTTGTTCTTTTTTTAATACTACATGGGCATTTATACTTGCATGTCATATTGTTTCTATATGCCTTACACAGTTGACAATGCTGCAACATCCCGGCAGTGATTAAATACCACTATGCATATTGTACATTAATTTAGACTAAAAGCCTACTAAACTAAGGGCGTCACATCTAAGGGGTAAATCTCTAAACTCAGCAAAGAATCAAGGATGCTAATTTTTAAACATCGGTAACACCAGTCATAGATTGCAGACAGTGTATTAAACAAACCTCGAAGCTTTAACTATACTGAAAGACTTTTTCTTAGTATTACCACCTTTTTCAGAAAGTACAAAAAAAACCTAAATGTAGAAGATAGAGAAAATTATATACAATGTAAATAATGTGTATATATTATATAAATAAAAAAAAGTTCTGACGAATATTAGATATTTTTTTTTAAAGGTAAGAAATAAAATAACATGAATGGAACACAGATTTCTTGTTTTAACAGTTTACAGTTTAACAGGAACTAGATGAACTCACCCTTCCCAGTCATCTATAAACCCCTCCCATAACCTCATTCTATCGGGAAAAGTAAAAATGCGTCGCCGCCGTTCAACGCACAAATTTTCCACAGAGGATTTAATTTTTTGAAAATACTTAAAAACTGCGTATTGGTATATTCGATTTAAACCCAATATGTAAACCCTCACGCGCTTCCTGTTTACATGCAGTGGCGTGGCTTGTGGCAGCATGGCAGTGACTCACAGAAGCGATTCAGTTCAGAGCTTAATTCAGGCGATCTCATAATCACAGTCTCTAGACGGTAAGAAGAGATGTGTTTATTTTACTCATAATTAGTTTTAACATTAGAACTCAACTTTAATAAGATTTCTATTCCGCGCGTTCACAGTTCAACAGTTATAAACTATTACTCGCAACGTTCCTTGACTTCGAGAAATTTTGCATAATAAAATGTTACTATAACTCCTTACATAGTTCATTAAGTTGTGGTATTTAAAAAAAATCACAGTATAACCCTACAGATGAATAGCACAGAAATACATAAACAAACAATGTTTAACTACACAGTAAAATTAGTTGTTTTTTTTTCTTTTCAGTTTAAGAGAAAATATGGTTCAATGGATTTAAACAAAATTGATCATTGTTCATAGCAGACATTCAAAACCATATGACTAACAAAATAACAAGCAAAATACAATTACAAAACATTTACTCCTAGTATAGAATAGTTATGAGAAACTTGTTGATCAACAAGGATAATAGTTGATGTGTACTATTTTTAATTAAAATAAATCAAATTTATAGTTACTTATTTTGCCAGGATATGTAAAGCAGACATGAAAGTTGTGTTCTAAAACAATTTTTTTGTGTTAATGTTGTGTTTTATATTCTCAGAATAGGACTGTGTATTCAGTGGATATGACAAATCTGATTTACCAGCAGTCCAGCATTTAAAGTTCATTTTGGAGCCAACACTTATCAGACACATGACACGTCTTTTATGTGATAATTAGTTAAATTGATTATTTAAACTAAAATTATTATTTAGTTATTGTATAAGCTAGGCGTTTGTATTTATTTAGTTTTATTATGCTAATTCTTTTAGGGTTGTAGTAGGAGGAGGGTGAGAAGATTTTTCTTTTTTCAGCCACAGATTCCAGACTCTTCTGGGGAACCACCTAGACTGTAAAACTATTTTTACTGGCATGATTTGGTTTTTATTTAACACTCTTGTGAGGAAAACTTCATTCTTGGTTAAAGGATAGAGTTGAATTCTATGACAAATGAATATGGATTTTTTTTTTATTATGCAGTTTAATTTATTTTATTAGACTGTTTTAGTAATCATAGTTTAGTTTAACTTTTTTGGCATTTTTCTGCGTCTCTGCAAAACTACTCTTAAAAAATCCTATATAGGTCCTTGTCAAGTCACCTTTTTTATAAAGCACTCTTAACAATAGAGATTGCATCAAAGCAGGTTTACATTATCAAATAGAAGAGAGTGGCATTACACGGACAATACTAAACGCTCACTTAAACACTCAGCTTAGTGTAAATATGATCTTTAATTCAAATGACTCAAATTAATCAGGGAGTTAAATGATAGAGAACCAAAACCTCATGTGTGTGATCAAAGTGTTAGTAAAAATGCTGAGCTTGTTTTCAAGATTAAAGTGATATCTAGAGGAAAGTTGAGGGTTGCTTCATTAGATAGCGTCAAAAAGTTCCACATGAGCATGTAAGAACGCTGACGCGCACACATGCATAGACATGCGCATTGTGAAAAGCTGGAACTTGTTTTTCTTTGTTAGATTGACTATTTTTTTTCTTCCCAGTTCTAGTTTTTCACATTTTAAAAGGATGATTTTTAGAAATAAGTTCGTTCTTTGAAGATCTGACGTATACATAGTGGAAGGAGAGGACAGATAGTGTTTAGATTTTAATCACTGTGAGTGTTTTATAAGTTTGAATGCATTAGTTTGTTAATCTGTTTTATACAGATATCATCAGTGTCATCAATAAGGAAGTAATTAGCTGTGTAGGCAATGTGTAAGTTACACCAATCCTTTGCCCTGATAATAGTAATATTTTTTATGAGTTGCATGTCAGCAGTACTCTTTCTGTAGATAGTGAGCAAGGTTGCAGCTTTACACCCAGTCAACATCACTGTATTCCTGTTTTAGTATTGTAACTCACATACAGTAAATCACTGTAATGTATAACTTTGAGATGAATTGTTCTAAGGAGCTCCAAAACTGTTCTTGAAAAGGATGTGGCAGCTCAGTGGTTGAGACATTGGAATGCAAATTGGAAGCTTATGGGACGCCCTTTAGGCCTAAACTGCTCGGTCCCTATGCAAGCCCCTGATGAATTAATAAATAAGAATGTAAAAAAATTGCTTTATATTAGGACAACGGCCAGAAATGTAACTTACTTAGAGTTAAGTAAGTTGTCTTGGAGTGCATTTACATTCCAGTTCTACTAATATAAAATAAAGAAGATTCTAACTCAACAATCAATAATGCCATGAAAAAAAAATTAAATTATACACACATATTTAGGTACTAATATATCCTCTATTTTGTTCCTAAACAAATCAATGATCAGGACATTATGCTCACCAGTTACAGGCACCAAAAGATAAAAGATATGTGTGTGTGTGTGTGTGTGTGAGCGAGCCTTTCTGCCTAATCAGGTACAATAGAGGAAGAAATATGGCAAAAATAATTTGTAAACACTTAATGTTACATAAATGTTGTGATCCTTTGTGTTTTGCATAGGTATGGTGATGACTGATTGGGTTGAAGACTGGGGCCTTAAGGAGGTGGCTCTCTGGCTTAGGAAACAAGGCTTTGATGAATATGTGGAGCTGATCTGTAATAAGCACCGCGTAGATGGGGCTGCATTACTATGTTTAACAGAACACGACCTGCGATCTCCCCCACTGCGGCTCTCAAAGCTTGGAGACATCAAGAGGCTCGCAGTTGCCCTGCGAGAGCTTCAGATACATAATCCACACTCGCACACAACATCCAGTGACTCCAGAACAAATTGTGTGTTTCAGTCACATACCTCAGGTATGAAAAGATGTTTTTGGAACAGCAGCCTGGACCATAACAAACCACAATGTATCGAGGTCGGTATGGCTGTATCCGTGGAAAATTGTCACATGTACTTAAATGGGAAATGTAAGAAGAGCTATGGCTACTTGGATCCAGAGGGATGGAAGACAGTCCTGAGCTCTGTCTATGTGATGTTGGTATTCGGCATTACTTCATTTGTCATGGTGCTTGTGCATGAGAGGGTGCCTGACATGAGAACCTATCCACCCCTGCCTGATATTTTCCTTGACAGGTGTGTGTGTTTGTGTGTATGTGTGTGTAGTAATAAATAACCTGTTATTTGCTTCACTGGACAACTACTTTACAGGTTTGTGCTTGTGCGTGCATTTATGTAAAACACCCTCTGAGGTATTAGCCTAAACAAAAAACTAAATAATCTAAAGAAAGTAGAATTACCTATAATTCTGTGTATGGTTTAGTGTACCTAGAATTCCCTGGGCTTTTTCTGTGGCTGAGGCTTGTGGTCTCGTCCTGTGTTGCATATTGCTGCTTATATTGCTTCTGCACAAACACAGGTACATGTATACCCACACGCTATATAAATATAAATTTGCACACATACAGTATTAGCAATATAGCAAATATGTCAGTTTTTAAAATAATTTCCAAGGCTGTCCATGTTTAAATATATACCTATGGGCATTTTTCTTTTCTATGTGTAGATCTATTCTCTTTCGCAGATTCTGTAGTTTAACAGGGACTGTGTTCCTGCTTCGCTGTGTTACAATGTTTGTCACATCACTGTCGGTCCCAGGGCACCATCTGCAGTGCTCACAAAAGGTCTGGGATGTGCATTTTTAATCCTTAAAACATTTAACAAAAGTTCTGCATTGCATATTTTATTAATTTCTCAAATAATTGTATACCAATTTTACCACAGTAATTCAGTGTCAGACATACTATTTTGTGTGTGTGTGCATGTGCGTGTGTGCATGGTTTCTGTAGATGTATGGTGATATCTGGGCAAAACTACAGCGCGCATTACAAATATGGAGTGGCTTTGGCATGTCTTTGACAGGAGTACACACGTGTGGAGATTACATGTTTAGTGGACACACAGTGATTCTTACTATGCTTAACTTCTTTGTAACAGAATGTAAGTGCCATTTATTGTCATTGTTCATCTGCGTGTGTTTGTGTGCATACGGGGTAAAATCATAGCTCTACATGCTAGCTCACTGAGCAAATGAGGGCTTTTCCCTTCAAAAATACAAGTAATCTTATAGTTAGTAGTATGTAATTAGTAGTTTTGTTAGCATATAGTAAAGTAGCACTTATTTTCCTAACATGTATACTCATTTCTACTATCTAAAGGCTTTACATTGCATTTAGTTCTGCTCGTATTTCATAAATCTGCTTAAATTTAACCAAGTAGAAATAAGACATGAGATAAGAATAAGAAAGGCCGTGCAGTGGCGTATTGATGAGCACGTTTGCCTCACAGCAAAAAAGTCCTGGGTTTAATTCCCGGGTCAGGTGTCCTTTTATGCTGAGTTTCTGTACGTGTTGTGTGAGTACTCCGATTTCCTCCCACAGTACAAAATCATGCACATTAGGTTACGAAATAGCGACCTGTCCAGTGTGTCTACACTTCTCCCTATGTACGCTGGGATAGGCTTAGCACACACCCGTAACCCCTAGTTAGGGAATAAGCGGGTATAAAAAATGAATGGATTACAATAAAAACACATTGATTAACTGTTTTATATACACATGATGTACAGTAGAGGAAAAAGTTTTGCTTACAGCATCTTCTAAACTAAACAAGATTTTTTTGCTCAGTTTATTTAAAACAGATTCTGTAGTGATGTTTCACCACAACGCACCACAACGTGAAAGCACCCAATCATAAACAGGATTTCGGTCAGAAAATCAGTAATTTACAGATGAACCCTGTAAAAAAAAAGCTCATTAAACAGTCTTTTTTTAATGACATGCCTAAAATACCTTTTGAGTTATATAACTCGTCACAATTGTCTTTCGCAGGGCCACACACACACAACGCACTCACACTTATTCCTATGGGCAGTTTTAGAATCACCAATCGACCAAGTGCACATGTTTTTAGACTGTGGAAGAAAACCAGAGTACCCGTAGGAAACCCAACATGCAACCAGAACATGTAAACGCTGCACAGAAAGACCCTGTGTGTAATGATGACGGCTGAGTAGAATCCATTGTGCAGAGTAAAACTTCATGGCAAAATGAAACACGAACGAGATTATAGACAGGAATGCTGGAAAGCAAATAATACTTTGCGATGAGCTTAGCAATATGCTAAACTTAAATACACCATGCCTGACCTATGACCCAGGAACAGAACAAACAGATCAGTATTCAGAGGAGGGTGCCCTCGGGTGGTTGGAGAAAGGTAGTGTTACACAATTATAAATAAATATATATTGATGACAAAATATGATGAAATTTCTCTATTAACACTGAAGGCAATAAAGAGCTGAAAAAAATCTGATCAAAATACTACAATTCTACTGAGCAGCTGTAAATAAAATCACACTCAATCATTATTCTGAATAGTGATTTATTCACCCCCACATGATGGTGTTTCAGCATTTGATGAGGCATTAAGTGATGTTCGATAATATGTGTTACTGTTTTTTCTGTCTGTAGATACACCACGTACCTGGCATATTTTGCATACACTTGCATGGGTGCTGAACCTGTTTGGGATTTTCTTTATCCTGGCTGCTCATGAACATTACTCTATTGATGTTTTCATTGCCTTCTACATAACTACTCGGTTGTTCCTGTACTATCACACGCTGGCCAACACACGGGCATATCAACATAGCCGCAGAGCTCGCATCTGGTTTCCTATGTTCTCTTTCTTTGAGTGCAACGTCAATGGTCCTATCCCCAATGACTACTGCTGGCCTTTTTCCAGGCCCGTCTGCATGAAAAGACTCCTTGATTAGAGTGTGTGTCAAAGCTTGTCTTAATTATTTTTTTTAAATTATTATTTCCTCTTCAAAATAATTGACAGGATTTGGTACTTTGCTATCAACTGAAAATGTAAAAAAAAAATTTTGTGATTTAGAATAAAATATTAATTGTGTCCAAGTCAGTGTGGCTGTTTGACTATGTGTAAAGGTTCTTTCCTATTGTCTTACTACTTTATTTGGTGTATTAATTTTTATATAATTTTTAATCCAATACTTATGTAAAATTGAATTTTGCAAAACAAAAAAAACATGTTGTTTACAGTGGCCCTGCGATGGATTGGTGACCTGTCCAGGGTGTAATCCCCTGCCTTCCGCCCAATGTGCGCTGGGATAGGCTCCAGCAGACCCCCGTGACC
>JAOTQW010000002.1:0-15995 GCA_026260075.1 Sisor rabdophorus | reverse complement strand
ATTCGCTGTGGCGACCCCTAAATGGGAGCAGCCGAAAGGAGAAGAAGAAGAGGCAAGGCTGCTGTTGCACCCTCCAGCCCATACCGTACAAACCATTCGGAAACCATTTAGTTTTTTATTTACGAAACACATTTAATATTAGTTTTTTTTAAATATATTGAATTAAAGTAGAGTGCAACGTGATGTCGTAGTAGTTAGCACGGTTGCCACAGCAAGGTCCCAGGTTTGATTCCCAAGGGGGAAAAAAAAATATGGTCATATATTTGTATGCTTACAATATAAGCTTAGCTCTCACTTTGTGTTTATATATTCACTTTTTATTTTTGTTTACATTTTCTTCTTGTTACAGCCATCCACGAATTCCCTGAGGATGTGTTTACAAATCAGCAGCGATCAAGGGGCGCTGTCCTACTGCACATATTTGCTGTAGGTTAACTCAGTTTCAGTGACTGTTCTGTCAAAGCCGGGCTGCTCTCTGCAAAGACTAACATGTAGGACACATACAGCAGCTCTGATATTTTTATGAGAGTTATAAATTGTGCCATGTGACAGGGCCTAAAGTTACTAATAAATAGAACCACAAGCCTTTAGCCTCTGTAACCTTAGATGTCCCTTGAGTACTTTGCATTAATAATGGGTACACTTAGGGACAATAGGCTGCATTATATTAAAAGATATTTTATATATTTTATTTTATAACATGTTTGAAAAACATAATCTACTCAAATTTTCATCGGTAGTATGACAAAATACACACTCATTATCTCTTTTTCAGGAACACCAGTACATTCATTATCTAGTCTGGGTTAACAGGTAGTCTGTAGTAACTTTTGTCCTCCAGGAAATCTAAGGCAAACATAAATCAATTCTTTCTATAGTCTGTCCACTGAAAATCACGAAACTATTTGCAGTAATTGTAGCAGCTTTGTTTATTAATGAAAATATAATTTTTTAAATAAAAAAAGTATTACATTTTTAATTTTTTTTATTTATCGTCTTCAGGCTCTCTACATGTTCCTGGCCTTGGCCATCGTGTGTGATGACTATTTTGTTACATCACTAGAAAAGATCTGTGAGGTAAGTGTTTATAGCGACTCTTGTGTCTATTTGGAATCACTATAATTAAGCTAAATTTATCACCTTTGCCTTGCTCTAAGGTTGCATGTTCTAAGGCTTTTTACTATTAGCTATGCTTTAATCATCTGGATACTGACTCTTTTCATCCATCAGAAACTGCATCTTAGTGAAGATGTAGCAGGTGCAACATTTATGGCTGCTGGAAGCTCAGCTCCCGAGCTCTTCGCCTCTGTCATTGGTGAGACACAAACAAACACACGTACACATTCATGGCTTCTATCGTGACTCACTAAGGGCTTATTGTTGTGTTTTATACAGGTGTGTTCGTCACACATGGAGATGTGGGTGTGGGAACGATAGTGGGATCAGCTGTATTTAATATTCTCTGCATCATTGGTGTGTGTGGAATCTTTGCTGGCCAGGTGTGTGTGTAAACATACCACAAAAATGTGTTTTATCAATTTAAATAGTTTTGAAGTATTGACAGTATCATTCTAGGGGACTGGCCGAACTAAGAGCAGTTCAACTGCCCTTTAATGAAAAGTATAAAATCAAGGTGTGACATCATCTGGTATAGGAAAACCGGAGCCCACTCTGGAGCTAGCTCACATGCCCGGCTGGGCTTAGCCCAAAGGAGCAACATAGGGGGACCTCCCGTAAGCCTCTCACCTGTGCAAGGGACCCAAGAGGCTGGATTCTCAGTTACTCTGGAGTTGCCCACGGTAAGAAACGGTGGGCTGGTGTGTGTGCAACCCGCTGAACGAGAAAGTCGCTTCCCTGCAGTTTGTCCATAACGAACTCCATATTTAAGCATAGGGATTTCCCCCAGTGCATGTGGCACCAGGACACTTTAGGCCAGAGATTGATGATCCACTATGTGTTTTTTTCCTCTGACCTCCCGCCTTATATCTTGGACACTCGGGTAAAGAGTGGGGCGGCGCTGTCAACTGATCCTCACCTGGTGGTGAGTTGGATCTGATGGGGGAAGCTGGACAGGGTCAGCAGACCCAAATGTACTGTGAGGGTCTGATAAGAACAGAGTGCCTGTAAAAAAGATCTTCAACTCCCACCTCTGAAAGAGCTTTAGAAGAAAGAATGAGGCTAAATCTGGAACATAAATCTGATGCTTGTCCCAATAATTTTTGCCAAACATTACATTTACATTTACAGCATTTAGCAGATACCCTTATTCAGAGTGACTTACAACTGAGGGTTAAGGGCCTTGCTAAGGAGCCCACTGTGGTGGCTTGGTGGTGCTGGGAGTCATACCATGGTCTTTCTGGTATCAGTCCAACACCTTAACTAGTAGGCCACCCCTTTCCCCAGGAGCTGGGGGAGCAATATAACACAGGTATAACCAGGGTAGCAATATACCGCAGGTGAATGTTTGAACAAACATTAATTTATTCTTCTTTACACACTTATTCCTTTTTTGGGGGGCTGGAGCCTATCCAAGCCCTTGAATATCTTTAAATCTATCTGTAAATATGCTGTCCCATAAAAAAATTAAAAAATAACTCAACACGCAGCCATTAATATCTAAGCCTTTGGCAACAAAAAAAATGAGTACACCCCTGGAAGGAAATGTCCAGATTGGGTCCAAGTAGCCATTTTTCCTCCCTGTTGTCATGAAACTCATAAGTGTCACAAGGTCTTATATGTGACTGGGAAGCAGGTGTGTTCAATTTTGTCTTATTGCGCTTACCGTCTAATACTGGTCAATGGAAGTTGAACATGGTACCTCATGACAAGGATCACTTAGGGAATCCAAAAAAATAACTGTTGCTCTATATAAAGATGTCTAGGCTACAAGAATATTGCCAAGACCCTGAAACTGTGCTGCAGCACGGTGGTCAAGACCATACAGCGAGTTAACAGGACAAGTTGAACTTAGAAAAAGCCTCGCCATGGTCGACCAAAGAAGCTAATTGCATGTGCTCATAGTCCTATTCAGAGTTTGTCTTTGGTAAATAGATCCATGAGTGCTGCCAGCATTGCTACAGAGATTAATGGGTGGTCTGTTATCAAACAATTTGCTGAAGACAAGCATGTTGAGGACAAGAATTACTGGGACCATGTCCTGTGGTCTGATAATACCAAAACAAACTTGTTCGTTACAGCCGGTCTGTTTAGTGTGTGTGACTGAAACCAGGTCATTAGTCAAGCAAGTGTCAAGTGACAAGTCTCAAGCATGGTGGTGGGACTGTCATGGTCTGGAGCTGCATGATTGCCCACAACTCATTGAGGAAGCCATGAATGTCAACATGTACTGTGACATAATGAAGCAGAGCATGATCCCCTCTACTCAGAGACTCTGCCACAGGGCATTATTTCAACTTCAGAATTACCCCAAACACACCTCCAAGATGACCACTGCCTTGCTAATGAAGTTAAGGGTGAAGGTGATGGAATGGACAAGTAAAGTGGAGAAGAGCATGGTCTCAAACATCCAAAAGCTGTGTGATGTCGTCATGGAGAGAGGATTCCAGTGGAAACCTGTGAAGGGTTAGGGCAGTGCAAAAAAATAATGGTTTAATACGACGTTAGTCCACCCTTTGCAGCTCTTCTGGGAAGGCTTTTCACAAGTTTTAGGAGCGCGTTTAAGGGGATTTTGGACCATTCTTCTGAAAGCGCATTCGTGAGGTCACATACTGATGATGAGAAGGCCTGACTCTCAGTGTCTGCTCTAATTCATCCCAAAGGTGTTTTATCAAGTTAAGGCAAGTCAAGTTCATCCACACCAGACTCTGTCATCTATGTCTTTATGGACCTGCTTTGTGCACTGCTGCACAGTCGTGTTGAAAGAGCAGAAGCCGGCTCCAAACTGTTTCCATGAAGTTGGGAGCATAGAATTGTCCAAAATGTCTTGGTATGCTGAAGCATTCAGAATTTCTTTTGCTGGAACTAAGGGGCCAAGCCCAGCTGCTAAAGAACAACCCCAAACATTTCCACTCTGAATTCAACCCATTCTTTGCAACCCATTCTTTTACAAATGTAAAAACAGTCTGCATGCCTAGGCGCTTGATTTTATACAGCTGTGGCCATCAAAATGATCTGTGGAAGAATTGAAAAAACCTGATTCTGATTATTTGAATGAGTAAATACCTTTTGCAATATAATGTATGTTTTTTTTTCTTCTTTAGGTCGTCTATCTTACCAAGTTTGCTGTGTTCAGGGATTCCATTTATTACACACTATCTGTTGTAGCACTCATAATAGTAGGTATCGTAGTACAGTAAGTAATGTTTATTGTGTTTTTTAATTAATATTTTCAGTATGTTTCAAATTCTGAATAATTCTAAGCCAGATGTAAATCACATTTATTAGTATCAATGCCAATGTTTATAATTGCAGTAAAGGAGTAATTAAGGCTGGACATGTAATTATAGTGTACTGTGTAATATTTATCTATCGTATTTCAGGTTCAGCTTAATCTCATAATCACACAAATATGACTTCTGATTGTCTGAAAAACTTATACCTATGTTAACTATAGTGTGTCTCCTTTTATAGTTCATCTATGATGGCCAGATCATGTGGTAAGTGTCTTAGTGCTATAACAGCTGTGAGATTTAAGGCTAATTTTTAGCCTCAGTAACATAATTAACTATCTGTGTTTCTCTTCTCACAGGTGGGAAAGTCTGGTGCTCATGTTAATGTATGTTGGCTACATAGTCATTATGAAGTGAGTTTCTTAAGTAAAATTCTTAAATAATTCTTTGTTTATTGGTTATTTTACACATTATGTAAACTTCCTAAATTTAGACAATTTTTAAATTATTAGCTTTATATGTATTAACCTTATTTTATATACTTTACAACTTTAGTTGTGTAGTATTGGAAAAAAATAATGAAGACAATGAGATATGCAATCTCTGAGCCTTTCACTCTACTTTTTATATCTAGGAATACCTCTACACTTGCTTATTCATACAATTAGATCTTTAGCAAGTGATGTACTATCAGTATAATTCTATTAAATCATGTGAACACTGGACCAGCAGCTTTACATTAAGCATCAGAACCAAAAAAATTAAAAGTTCTGATTAATATGAATGTATGTTAATGCACACATATGGTAAAAAATTGGCACAAGCATCTAGAATCTATGAACCTAGTTGTTGTTGGTGTAATAGGTAGTGTAGCAAATGTTTTCTTGCCACATTTTTCGGTGTTGAAGTTGATCATTTATCATGACTAAGAGTTCTTCATTTGTGACGAGTAACTGGATTCGATTGCTGTAGAGTACATGCCTGGGTGGTAAGATCCTCATGTATGTGTGGGTTGTGACAGAAATAAATTATTTACAGAAAACCTGCAGAATGGTAAGATTAGGTCATTAGAAACAAATAAACTATTAGTTATCTACTGCATAAAAGAAAGAAACATGACTAATTGACTAACTAATTAACATGGGAAAGCTGTAGTAATTCTTGTGTGATTTAAGCACGAAATGTTGACTAGGCCTGCGAAATGTCTGAAGTGGATTGCTTAGTGCTACAAATTTTTATCATTCTATAAATTCAACTGATATAAAACAACATATATATTTGTTTATTTTCTTTCTTTTTTTAATGTAAAACCGAAGCAATTAAGATAAACAATTAAAACATTACAAATAAAGTTTACCTGCTGACATTTCCTTGGCTAGGAGTGGGATAACGCTGGAATATTTTTAGCAGAAATAGGAAAAAATATTATTGTCTGAGCGGATGGGAATGGGACTAAAAAATTCGTCCTATACAGGTCTTTACTGTAGAGTATCTTAAAATATGTTAGACAGATTTACAGTGCAGCTGAAAATCTGTAGCTGTATAAATCAGAATCCTGGAATTTGTCCAGAATCTTGTGAAATTTGCACTATAAAGTATAAATAATAGAGGGGATTTCCATTATTCGTGCAATGTTAATAATGAAATGTTCACAGAGTGTTTTTTTTAACATAGTATATTTGTGACTAATATTGAAGCCTAACAAATTAACTTAAAGCAGGTAAATAGATTAGAATGACGTGATGAAGGCTCAGCTGAATTCTTTTTGTCTCAGGTTTAATACCAGCATGCAGAAATACTTTTCTGGGAAAGAAGATATAGCTGTTGCCAATGGTAATGCGGTGACCAGTGAACTGGAAGACGGTAATGCACATTATGAGCAGTTTTTGGATGATCCCTCATGTCCATTACTCAGCTCAGGTAAGGGTAATTAGACAGGCTTTATCCTTCTGCTCAGCTCCTCTGTTCTGCCTCCACTCAAAATCAACATTCACAGCAGTTTCAGCTGAGACTAACATATTCTTGCCTCTTTCCTGTCAGTTTGGAGCTTTCCTGCTAATTAGATGAGCTGACAGATCTGGAAGTGTGATGAAACCCTTCTGAATTGATTCTGTGTGTTTTCAAATTTCAAATTTGTCAATAAAACCTCTCTATTTTCTCTGAAGCCTGTCTGCTTAGCCCTACTAAATATTTCTTTCCACGTCCTGTTTTTTTTGTTTGTTTTTTTATATGTTTGTGTATTGTCTGCTTGGTCTTGCGTAAATACATTTTTAATATTTGTGTTAAATTATGTGTTCCCTAAATGTTCATGGGTTTGAGGCTCTGCTCAGGTACAAGCTTTAATTTGAGCCTAAAATATATTTTCAAAACACGGAAGGCAATCATATAAATTGTGTTAGTTTTACTTAATTAAATCATCTGGAAGTAATGTATATGTAAAAATTACAATAATGTAACTAAGTTTATAGTTCAGAAATTATATAATAATTTCAGATTTATATCAGTCAGGAGAAAAGAAAATTGTGGGGATTTAACGTGGGGGATCCTTGGGGATTTGACGTGATCACTTGCTGACTGCATGATTAACTGTAAATGTACACAAATATAAAAAAAAAAGGTTTTGATTAAAAGTAGATTTATTGATAGATAGATGGACATTTTCCTCTTCTGTAAAACATGAATAGTAACAGTGGTAAGTATATACAAAATTTGGTTTCTGTGTTTTGTTTACAAGTTTAAACTTAGTTAAAAAAATTATGTATTTAAAGATTTTGTATATATTGTCCTCTCTGTGTGTAGTAAAACCCAGTAAGTTGTACACTCGTGGCTCAGTTGTGATGGTAGATGAGATGATGAACTCCAGTCCTCCAAACTACGGTTTCCCAGAGGCTGGTCTCAGAGTTATGATAACCAACCGATTTGGCCCAAAAACTCGCCTGCGCATGGCCAGCCGACTCATAATTAACGAGGTAAGCAGCCTTCAAATCTACTAACTGCGCATGTCAGTGTTAAGAGGTGGAGTTGCCAAACATTGCCTGCAGGAGTGCTAAGCATGAGCTTATAAGGGATTTAACTGGCTGCTGTGATTTTTCAGTGACTGGCTGTGTAAGAATGGACTTTATTGATGACGCAGAAACAGCAGAAGTTTTTTTTCCATTTACTTGGGATTTCTACTAGGATTAAAAAATCACCTGTTAAGGTTTCCTTAGTCCAATAATCTAAGCTTTTTAGTATTTTCCATGGTATTATTTAGGAAAACACTGCATGCATCCAAGTTCGTAGCAGTCAAATTTAATTCTTTGTTATAATTATAAAATTTTTATGCTTTCCATAATGCAGATCAATAAAAAGTATTTAATAAATACTAATACTAATACTAATACTTACTTTAGGTGTGACAGGGTGGGGTTCTCCGGGTTTCTCCCCGCAGTCCGAAAACATTTGCCTATAGGACCAAGTGTAAGTGTGTTTGGTTGTTTGTCTATATTTGGCCCTGCGATGGAGTAGCGACCTGTACAGAGTGTAGCACTGCCTCTTGCCCAATGTGTGCTGTGTCCAGCAGACATCTGTGACCCAAAGTTAGGGAATAACATGGAATAGAAGATGAATTAATTAATTAATAAATATTACATTAATATGGACCATCTCACACTATGAAATATACTATCTAAGACTTGTTATTATTTTTTAATAGCAACAGCGATTAATGCAAGCATCCAATGGAGTGGACAGTACAATAGTGGCTGATGGAAAATCAGAAACAATGGAGAACGGCAACATACTAGAGGACAAACTGACAGAGGAGGAGGATAATGTGCTGTCCTCACCCTTTAGCATACCAGGTAAAAAAGTCTCTTAAAAATACACATTATCCTTTCTTCATGTGGTCTATTGACGGCCTGCTAAACCTATTTACTCCAAAGGCCAATAAGCAAGCACAATTTTTGGCAGTTATCAGTCAACATATTTGCCTAGATCTGTGTAGCAGTATGTCTTTGGTCAACTAAAAACATTTACACAATACTTATGGACACAGTGGCAAACATAAGCCTGATAGTAAAGTCATTAGACATAGGCTACATTGTCTTCTATATAAATTATCACCTGACTATAAGCAAAAGGAGGTAGAGTACACCTAAGGCTTAATTGAACGGGATGCATAGTATGCTTTTTCCCTTAACTGGGTTATCAGCTTATTTAAATTAATAAATTATATTTTTTAAAAGCTTTAAAAATACCTGATATAAGATTTTATGGGAAATTATCTGAAACATTTTATAGTGCAGTGGCTTCACTGATTTTTAGAGCAATGTACGGTTACAGCATGTCTAGGTATTATGTAAGTTAAATTTAAAGTAAAATGCAATCACACATAAATGGCAGTCAAATGTAGAAATGCTTTCAGCAATATGCAGAGCTAAAGATTTTTGACTTACATCCTATATTTAATTTTTTCAGAAATTATAGCTAGCCACTAATTGTGTGTCCTTACCACAGTCAAACAAGTATATTATGGATTATATATTACAGATGTTTTAAAATATAAATATAATAACAAAATTAATAAAATTGGCCAAATATATTTGCTAAAATATGAAAAAGTTATATAAGCAGAAAACTAACTCATGTTATCAAGTATGCTTAAAGTATGTCAACCTGCAACCAAGGTGTACGTAATTTTGCCAAGTAGGATGTGATCCTGGATTATTATGTTGATTCAGAATAAAGAGTTTAATTAACCAATCACAACACGGAAAATGTAAAAAATAAATAAATAAAAATAAATTTTAAAAACGCTTATTGGCTGAAACTGGTAATTTACTCATCTCATCTCATCTTCTTCCGCTTATCCGGGACCGGGTCGCGGGGGTAATTTACTGCCAATGGTAATTCCGGGATAAACATTGCATCACAACCTGAAATTTGACAAACTATATTTAAAATAATTATGGTAATAACATGAATTTAGTCATTTATTGTTTATTAAGATCCAAAATAAATATTAATAAATTTAGACAGTAAATTATAAATGTAAATCTAAATTTCTGTTTTAAGTGTTAAACCTGTAGAATCAATTTTTTTTTCATGAGCCATATTTTTAAACCACAAATATTTATTATTATAATATAATCTATAAATTCACTTTTTAGTCACACATGCACACTGAAATGCATTTACTGCACATACACACACACACACATCTGTTTTAATTGAGACAAGAGAACATATAAGTAGTATATCTAAACATTAATCAGTCAGGCATGCTTGCTTGATATAGTAGGACCAATGTTCGTTCTTTATTATTACACATCGTGTTTGAGCTTGGGCGGCGTAGTGGTCAGCATGGTCACCTAACAACAAGTAGTTTGTATGGGCTTGCTGCACTTGCATGGGTTTTCCCCAGGTACTACAGTTTCCTCCCACAGTTCAAAACATGTACAATTAGGTTGATTGGTGACTCTAAATTGTTTATAGGCGTGAATGTGAGCATGTGTGGTTGTTTGTCTTTATGTGGCCTTGCGATGGACTGGTGACCTGTCCAGGATGTACCCTGCCTTTTGGCCTATGTGCGCTGGAATAGGCTCCAGCAGACCCCCGTGACCCAGAGTTCGTGAATAAGTGGGTAGATGGGTAGAAGATGAATGAATGAATGTTGTAAGATTATTAGATTAACATTCATGGACATTTTCCAGAGGTGCTAGTCACGTTTAATATGGATATTGCACATGTTTACTTATGAGCCAGTTATTAAATCACACGGTCTACAAAGCAGATGTAATTCTTTAGTCATTCTATAAACAGGACTTCTGTGCAAACAAATACACTATTAAATTAGTGTATTAAATTCACTAGTAATCTTTCTAAAAGCTAGTTAACATCATGGCACAGCAAATAAAGTCCTTTTTTCTCCATGGGTACCTGCAGATGGCAGTATGGAAAGAGTGAAGTTTATCTTTTCCTGGCCTATCCTGGTGCTTCTGTATTTCACTGTGCCAAACTGCGGGAAACCACGATGGGAAAATTTCTTCATGCTGTCCTTTTTTCTTTCCACTTTGTGGATAGCTGTCTTTTCATACTTTATGGTATGGATGGTGAGTGTGTTTGACTTTAAGGTTATGAATTACCTAGTAATTGAATACATATTGTTCTAAATCTTATGTTTTTTGTTTAATTGTTAGTATTTGTTTACTCCGTTCAGGTGACTATTATTGGATACACTCTGGGAATACCTGACATCATTATGGGCATCACTTTTCTTGCAGCCGGCACCAGTGTTCCAGACTGTATAGCTAGCCTTATAGTTGCTCGACAAGGTATTACTACATCAGCCCAATTACAAGACTTGTATTTATACAACTATAATGTAAAAATAATATGTTCACATTCATAGGTCTCGGAGATATGGCTGTTTCCAATTCAATCGGCAGTAATGTCTTTGATATCCTGGTTGGGCTGGGTGTTCCCTGGGGCCTCCAGACGATGGCTGTCAATTACGGATCAGTGGTATCTGTCATGCTGTCTCCCTGACTCACACACACTTTCACAGAAAAGAACTAAGTGAACCACAGCAATTCACTGAGATGTGACTGTGAAACACTCTGATGGTACAATTGATTTATTTTCTGTTACTTTAGGTGGAAATCAACAGTAGAGGATTGGTGTATTCAGTGGTGCTGCTCCTGGGATCAGTGGCCTTGACTGTAAGTTGATATGAGGAATGTATGATACATTGTGCATTGCGCATGATTCCTGTTACTGAAACAGACCATTTAATAATAAAACATAAGAAATTAAAGTACCAAGAAACCCCCGACAAACACTAGAATAACCTTATTTAATTTTTTCCCCTTAAATTTAATATATTATTTCTTTTATATTGATATCATACTTATACTATTGGATCATATAAGGTTAATCCTATTTACTTTTACCCTTACTCATATAATAACTTCCACTCCTTCCACTTCCAGAGAAAGGGACCCGATGCAGTCCCTGACAACTACCAAGAGAGGCCGTGGGTCGGGTGGGGCATATGCACACTCCATGTTCACAGGAATGGAAAAGAGGATTCTGCCACTTTATCATGTTAAGATTTATTATATGGCTGTAGAGACCATTATTATTTCTTAACTCTGGGTCACAGGGGTCTGCTGGAGCCTATCCCAGTGCACATAGGGCGGAGGGGTACACCCTGAACAGATCACCAGTCCATCTTAGAGCCAGACTTAAACAAACAACCACACTTGCGCTTACTTCTAATGGCAATTTAGAATGACCAATCTTTCTGCACAGGTCCTGGGGATCCATGTGAATAAGTGGAAACTGGACTTAAAGCTGGGTGTCTACGTGCTCCTGCTCTATGCCGTCTTCCTGTGCTTCTCCATCTTGATCGAGTACAACATTTTTACCTTTGTCAACCTGCCCATGTGTCAAGAAGTCTAAAACTTTTTATTTCTGAATCCCTTTTAGAATAGACCTACCACTTATAATCCCTAATCAGATTTCTATAGATAACAAACTTTTTCGTTCAACCTTGTACTGTTTTTGAAAACTACTTACATACATTACAGCAGTATGTACATGCCGTCTTCCTGTGCTTCTCCATCTTGATCGAGTACAACATTTTTTACCTCTGTCAACCTGCCCATGTGTCATGAAGTATAAAACTTTTTATTTTTAAATCCCTTTTAGAATAGACTTACCACTTTTAATCCCTAATCAGATTTCTATAGATAACAAACTTTTTCGTTCAACCTTGTACTGTTTTTGAAAACTACTTACATACATTACAGCAGAAAAATAAATCACATTCTGCTATTTGTAGATAAAGATTTAATCCTCTGTCCAGGATTTCAGACAGTTTGTTTTCTGTGTGATCAGAACATGCTCTGGGTGGACTTTCTTATCAGCATAACATTTTTATTTGTATTTATATGGGCATAGCCCTGACTATCTACAATATATACACTGCAAAAAGAGTAATGCTACTCAGATGCCATTCAGGTGCATCCTATTTGTTCTCTGGTCTTCCCTGGAGAAAAATATAAAAAAACAAACCATGCACTTTAGATATACAGTGAAAACCTGCATTATGGTCACACTATAATGGCATTAAAAATAGACTTCAGATCTTCACTGCTGTAATATTATCAGGAGCCACAAAGACAGAGGGAGATATTAATGATAATGAAGTCATAGGAGAAAGTTGTTCATTGTTCAGTAGCTGGAAGGATGATGAGATTTTTTGTGATGTCAGTGTATGATAGGAGTGCTGCGACAGCATGTGTGAGAAGAAGTAGCATCACTGAGTCCTGCTATGGAAGATCTATCATGCAGTAATAATTAAGAATTTTAGTCTGTCCCTGGCTTCTGCACAACAATACCGACAGTCAAGGTCGGAAAAAAATTCTTAAACCTGAGGTGTAAACCCTTTGATAGTATTTATTGACAGGGCAAGACTATGAATACTGATGTTATTTTGATGTTATATTTGTCATTTTTATGTAAATATGACATAAATCGTCCTCTTGTTTAAACCAGTGCTTCCTTCCAGCTATAGAGGACCCGGAGTGAACGCACATCCTTGACTTAAACAGTCGATTTTTTTATTTCTTTTTTTGTGCTGTTCACTCCAGCTTCCATTTCTGGGTCTCTGTACTGTTGGTCTGTGCTGCATGATTTTTTTAAAGCAGCAAATCATGTCGATCTCCCAAAATGGCAGCTACCACCACTCCATCCTGCACCATACTCAAAGGCTCAGGAGATTCTAACCCCAGGTAAGGGGCAGGTATGTTTGTGTCTGTGAGTGTCAATTGTGAAAATATCAGGTGTTGTTGTTTAGTGCTGTTATACTCGTGGAAAGGGTTGTGTGGGGGTGTGTGTGTGTGCACAGTGTTTTAGTGTGTGCAGTATATAAGGATATATGCAAGGAAAAACTGTAACCTGTAGGCTTTAACCAGAAAGGCTGGTTATATTTAAACCCCTCTGTTGCTCAAGCATGCAAATATTCATACATACATTATTCGTGCTACTAGGAATGCCACATTTATTGTACATAGCTGTGTGCTGTGCAATATGGTGGTGTAATGTGATTTATTTTACCCCCCCCCCCCAAGATTAATTAGTGTTCAGATGGAAAACATAAATATTCATGTTTTGACAGGAATTTGTGTACTTTTATCATATGGTGTGTTTTTAAGACAGAAAATGTTGTATAATTTACTAGTTTAATTTGTTTAAAATTTCTATTATAATTTACATATATGCAACTATTTTCCTAATCTCTCATTGAGCCACAATGTTATTCTAACAGCAAATAAGCTGCAATGAGAATTGAACATAGAATTATTTAATAGCAAAACCATCCCAAATTACTGTATATAAGCCATTTGTATGATCTTCTACTTTAAACTCTACCGTTTCTGTGGCATGTCTGTTATTATAATAATTATTAGTACAATGTTTCAATGAAAAAAATCTGTATTTTTGACTATTTTATAAAAAGTGCACAGCCACATGACTGAGTGACTGGATTATTGTTTGCTTCCTTTTGGGGATAAGGATTACTCAGTAGGTGGCGTTCTAGTTCAAGTGGTAGCATTTTGACATTACCTGAAGTGTCTGTATTCACTGAAACTCACTGTATACCTTTTTAGGAGAAAGATTTTAAGTTTGAATATGACAATGATTTGAAAATCAACAGTATTTTTATTTCCCTGCACACCTCCAGGACCCTTTTATTCTGTTGATATATACATGTGCAATCTTATTTAAGAGTAGACTGTGACCTGCTGCACTGTGGGCTAAAGGAAAGGTGAGCAGGATATGTTGCCAAGCCAATGATTCAAAAGTTTAAAACGTACACGGTACTGTAAAAAAAGTGTTCAACTTGAATGTATTGTCTTGCTATAAATTGGATGTATTAAAACCAATGCATTTTATTGTGAAGCAATAAAGTATTCGAAATATCATTTCATATTTTAAAATCATAAAGAAATTGTATAAACACAAATTAAACTTCTACAGTTTATAAAGATTTGACTGTGTGCAGCATGCTTTTCTAGCACTCCTGAGCCGTCTTGTCTTATGTCCTCTTTTGTATACAAAATTCAAATTTATGATCAATTTGTGTTATTTCAATCAGTAATGCAGATACTGCATGGCGGTGCGGAATCATAGAGGAGTCTAATAAAAGGACTAATGCAAAAAAATTAATTTCATTAAATTAATTTTCTATACCTGCTTATTTCCTAATTCTGGGTCACGGGCAGAGGTACACATAGACGATGGCTGCCTCACAGAAAGCAGGTCCCGGGTTCGATTCCTGTGCAAGGGGTCATTCTGTGATTTTGTGAGCTTGGTTTACTCCAGGTACTCCTTTTCTCACTGTCCAAAAACATGTACATTAGGTTGATTGGCAAATCTAAATTACCCATAGGAGTGTGTGTGGTTTTTCGACTATGTGTACCCCTGTCTGAGACCCAGAGTTTGGAAATAAATGGGTATACAAAAACTCCTATTTTTCTTTTATTATGTTTTTAGCAACATAATAACTTAGGATTCAATAGATCATTTGTAAATCCAGAGTCATATCAAAAATCAACTTGGTTATTTAATCTAGATGAAGCTGAATTCTCTCATCATGTACACCAAATGTTTCGTTTTTATCTAGAAATTGAGCTTGACTGTAAAAGATTCCTAGCTTTAAAGACAACAAAACAGGTTTTATGAAATTTTGTATCAGAGAATACAAGGAAGAACATCAAATATGAAAAGAATTAATAGATTAAATGTATCAATAGATTAAATGTATCAAATTGATTTCATTATGGTGGTGCGATGGTGTTGTGGTTAGCACATTGGCTTCACAGCAAGAAGGTCCTGGGTTTGATTCCCGGGCAAGTGGTCTTTTTGTGCATATAAGTGTATATGTTCTTCTTGAGCTTGCCTTGGTTTACTCTGGATACTCCAGTTTCCTCCCACAGCCAAAATGATGTACATCAGGTTAATTGTTAACTCTTTATTGCCCATAGGAGTAAATGTGTGTGGTTGTTTGTCTATGTATGGCCCTTTGATGGACTGGCGACCTGTCCAAGGTGTATCCCTGCCCTTTGTCCTATGTTTGCTGGTATAGTCTCCAGCAGACCTCAACTTAGGGAATAAGCGGGTATAGAAGATAAATGAATGAATGAATTACAGTGCAGAAAGCATAGGGAGAACATGCAAACACCACTCAGAAAGGCCTTTGTCTGGAAATCGAACCTGGGCTTTCTTGCTGTGAAAGTGCTAACAATTAAGCCACCATGCTGCCCCTGATTACAATTTATTCAAAATATTTTACAAAATATTATTACAAATATTTAAAATAAATGGTCTGAGAGCAAATGTAATTACAGACTGACAGCTGAATAACGTTAAAATAAATTAAAAAAATTAGACATTTATCTTTTCTAAAAATTTATTTTTTCTAAAAATGTTCTGTCTGTTTAGGAGAGCATTTTAAGTTTTTACTTATGAGTGGGTGGGTAGGTACATACATACATACACAGACAGTTAGTTAGTCTAATGTTGTATATGAATTAAACTAAACAACGGTGGCGCAGTGGTTAGCACTGTCGCCTCACAACAAGAAGGTCCTGGGTTCGA
>JAOTQW010000001.1:12884328-12897772 GCA_026260075.1 Sisor rabdophorus | reverse complement strand
AAGGGGAAGACTAAAGAGGAGGTATATGGATGTGATAAATGAAGACATGAAGTTAGTGGGTGTTAGTTAGAAGGATATAGAGAATAGAGCTAGGTGGAGACATGTGATTCAGTGTGGCGAACCCTAAATGGGAGCAGCCGAAAGGAGAAGAAGAAGAATGAAAATATTCGCAGGCTATGCTTACTAGACAGAAAATACTCTATTACGTTACTAGCATAGAGGTCAACACTAAGATAACTTGGAGATCCACACAGGAAATGTAATTCTTGGCTTTGGTTCAATTTGTCTCCGCTTTGCTGAGGGTGTCACTATTAGTAGCATGCCTTTAGATGTCACTCCATGTTTTTACCCCACTCCGGCTTCTTGCTATAATGAAAATATTGCTTTTCTCCAATTGCTTCAGCAGACACTTCTTTCGTTTTTTTAAATAATTTGGTCCAGAAATATACCACCTTATTACTGACACATTTATACCTGTTTTATGTTTCATCTTATAATAGCCACTATGTAAGTTTTGTATTTAGAGTGTTTAACAGTCCTTTTTTAACCTTTCATCATTTGAAATTGATGTTAAGTGTTAATTAGCTATTGTGTTTATGGCCTTACCATGGTTAAATAGTTCTTGTTTTTGTTTCATGGCTATAATCTGCCTATGCTACTTATCATTCGCATCACCAATATTAACATTATTTGCAGAAGGATTCTTTAAAATTGCCTCCACTCTTTTGTGAAATGAACCCTGAAAAACACTGGAGATAAGATATACTCTAAAGTTACATTAATTTTGTAAATCAATAGATTGTCCTCCTGGTGTTCCATGAAGGTAAGCATGAATAGCAAAGTTTATTCCTAGTTTTAGAATTTTGAAATGGCTATTTGTTTTTTTAGGTGAAACCATTGGCACAACTGTGCCAACCATTATCCTTCTTCAGACTGGTAAATTACAAAACAAAGTGTTAATGACAGTTTCAAGCAGCAAATAATATAAACTATACTACATATAAACAGCATACACATATTTATAAAGAAATAACTGTCTTTGATTTAAGTTTCTATCCAAGAACCTTTATTAAATTGGCCTTGGGCATTGTAAATAAAACTGTTTGATGCAAGTTAAAATATCTTTATTACACCGAATTGCATCTGACCACAATACAGATGCAAATCTCTGTACTGTTTTTTAGCACAGAAGAAAATTTCTATTCTCATTTAGAGGTGATCTTTGATTTACTCCCAAACAGCATCCTGGAGCTTGAGGGCCACACCATTTTTAGGACGAATAGAAAAACAGAGGAGAAGGCTTATCCTTTATTATGCTAACTGATTATAAAGTGCATACCCTTTTATTTACCACAGGAGTTCACATGCAATGCAGTGCATACTTTTGGAGTCTTAATCATCTTTGGGGATTTCACTGCACTGCAAACCATCAGACACCTACAGACACCTACAACCAGCTCTGTCTCACTCCCCGAAAAGCTAAAACATGCTTAAAACAGAGCCTGTTACCAGTAAGCACCACTTACTTGAAACCTCTGATGTGTGTTCTACTCTGAACACCCTAAGAAGAAGAATACAGCCTAAGAATAACTGCAGTAAATGTATTTGACATATCAATTAAGGTGACAGTAACCAAACCAAGAACAAACATACTAAGCATATACTGTATGTCATCCTGTATTGGTCCCTCAATTGTACTGACGGTAAGAGCGTCTCAAAGTAACACAGACAAGCATATATATAAAACTATATTGCTAAAAGGCCAGCACATATATACAAAGATAAAATAGAGTTAGAGGAGTTTTCTCCTCTAAATTGCCCATAGGAGTGAGTGTGTATGTGTGTGGGTGTTTGTTCGTCTATGTGTGCCCCTGTGTTGGACTGGCAACCTGTCCAGGGTGTACCCCTGCCTCTCGCCCCATGTGCACTACGATAGGCTCCAGCAGACCCCCCATGAACATCAGTTTGGAAATAAGTCGGTATACAAGAGGAATAAATGTATGATTAAAAAGGAAAAGAAGCGAGAAGTCTCCTCTAAACATTTGCTGTGAGAATCATCATTCAAAAACTTTTAGCATCTGGCATTACCTGGTGGTGGATCTGTAACTTGTAGTTGCTTTGGGGTCTGAACATTTTTTATTTTGTGAAGACAATTGCAGAAGCGCTTACCACCTTCTAAAACATAAAAGATTCATGAAATAAGTTAATCAGGAATTATATTAATAATTGTAGTTTACAGAATTACAGTCAAATACAAAAAATACATGATCAAGCATACCTAACAGTGGATCATAAAAAATTACCTTTTTAAACTGACCCTTGCTAGTCTTTTTGATGATGTTTGGCTAAACTGATTGGATGTACAGAACATTTAGTTAAGGACAGTGCATATGTCAGCAGTTTAGTGTACGTACTAGTAAGGATATGTGTTCTGTACGCTGATAAACTGTAACACCACTAAACACACACACACACACAATATTCATGCTATAAAAACCCAATATATTAAGACATTAGGGTACTTTTCTGGCTTGACACAAGATCAAGACTCTTTTTGTTGATGGAAGGCTCCATTTGAAAACTTTGAATTAAACTTTCTTTTGATTCATTTAACTTATGTGTTTGTGACTGTTCAAGTTTCCAACACTTGAAATTAGCACTCAGTCTGTTCATATCATCCATCTGAACTCTATGTCCATAGAGACTGCCCTCATCCAATACAAAGTACAAGTGTTTGTCAGACCCATATGTTAAGGCACTGCAAAACAGGTCTCCCAGAAGGGTAATTGCTTGTACATCAGACAGCTCGCCAGACCATAAAAACAACAGTGGCTGGAAGCCAAATAGGCACCTAAATTTTGAAAGACATTGTTAATACCATAGCTTTTTCCATTGCGGTTGGTAGTCCTGGTAGTATCACCAGACTTTAGAGAAACGATTCACTGCGGCACAGAATGCACGTGTGATTATGGTCCATGACAAAATCCACTCCAACTCCAACTCTTTTGGTGCCAAAGGAATTTTGCCCACTGGAGTGTTCGAGAGTTAACAGAGTTAAAACACAGGCAAATTAATTTTTTTTTTAAGTGAAAATCAGTGAACAGCAGAGAGTAATGCATAATAATGACATTGCAGTCTTCTGCTGAGCCAGGATTTGGTGCAGGATTCACAATGGGATTGATGGCAAAAAAAACTAATGCTGGATGCTGTTACTGCTGACGCAGTAGCAAAGATATGCTTAAGATTTCTTCAGAGCTCCGTGACAAGCCCTTAAAAGGGTCTGTTTGATTAATGATTGTTGGTATGGCCTGGTGTTCTGTAACAGAAAGTAGAAAGCTGGCCAAAAGGGATACTAAACCTTAGTCCAATCAAATTAACTAAAGAGTTAAGGAAAGTAGTTGGAGAGATTAAGCTTGCAAGAGTGTTAAAAATTGTAACTCTGATGATAGTGCTACAACAAGAGTTAAAGAGGAAAGTAATGGGAATTAAAGTAATATGTAAAAGGGAGGTGTAGAATAGTAAAAGTGGATGATGGAGGAAGTGGGAGTGATAACTGAGTGCCATTGCATAGCGGGGTCTAAACACAATGACTGTAAAGGACTGCTATTCCTAGAATTAGGCAAGTTCTACTGGATATTTGTCATTAATGATATTTGTTAACTAATAAAGATATTATATATATAAAGAATGTTTAACATTAACTCTATTGTTAGTAAGCAACAGTTATTCTACTAAATTATTATAAATATACGACTACATATTACTTACATTACATAATAAACTTCTTGAACATTTGAAGGTCTTTAGTTGAAGATAACTCATTATATTAATTCATGCTTGTAAGTTTCGAACTTTTGGTGTTTATTTAGGAAACTGAAGATGTTTGAAGATGTATTTCAGGCATTACTTTAGTTTGAATACATACATCAGTCCGTTCAGCACTCTGTGACACCAGGGTCTCAACTGTGGAATTGTAAATCACCACCAACCTTTTGATTTTATTTTCCTGGTTTATCCTCATGTTGAAAAAAAGCCAATACAATGTGATGTTAGTTCAAGCAATTAGTATCCAGTTTGATTACTGTTGTTTTTTTTTGGTTTATGCCATGTTTAATCACAAGAATTTCTGTATAAATCTGCACTTCAATATGAGAAAGTAAAAAATAAAAACACACATTTATCACCCAAGTACTCAATGATGAAAAATGTATAATGAAACATTTATTTAAGCACCAACTAATTTTTATGCTGCAGATCACCACCTTAGGAAAAGAATTGTGTGAGCTAGCCCTAAAACGGACTGCCTAACACAAAATACATACATACAAAAATACTTCTCACAATACAATACTTAAATATATTTTTAATAATTTTATATAAAAGAAGTTAACACAGTCTCTCTTCAAATGAAAAACATTCACAATATTTCCACCAAACATTAATGCATTAACATTAATTAAACATTAATTTTTTTATGCCTTAAATTGAACAAAAAATAAAATAAAACATGGCACCGTGCAAAGGTTTGGCTACCCTAGGAGTTCCAGAGTCTTGGATTCTTTGTACAAGATTTCAGACCTAAATTAGTTTAGTAGATCAAATTTATCAAGGGTTTTTTTTATCAAGGGGTGCCTAATTTTTTGCATAATACTGTACACAATATGTAAATTCACTTCCCTGACTATTTATCTAGGTTATGTACTATAATGGTTTATTGGCTTAATCACAGAGATCAATAAGGAAAATAAAACAATGTGTTTATTAAAATACCTTGAAATGATGTAATAACTTATCTAGAGAAATAGATAAATAACAAGCGTATACAAAATATTAGTGTATTCAGCAGACACTAATGCTAAACACTGCTTTGCAACAATTGTTTGGATCAGCCAATCCAGTTGAAGATGTCTGAAGTAAGAGATTTAGAAAGTTAGAGACCTAAATTTAGGAATCAATATCACTATTCAATGCACTCAATAGGTAACAAATGGTTAAAAAATTAAGAAATAAATCAAGTGTATACAAAAGATATGTCATTACAGGTACAAATTCTTATCAAGAGCTTTTTATTTGCTGATGTCTGTGTAAACGATTAGAAATCAAAAGTAGAGAAGAACAGTAACACAAGTCATCCCACAATATGAACAAATAATATAGGGCACGTATTCAGCTGTATTTGCATCAATTTCTGTAGTTATGGGAAATGTTAACTCACTAACAGAGTGAGTTCTCTCACTAAGTGCATTCCGGATGCTAACATGGCGCTACGAGGCTTCAGCACACTCAGAGCGAACAGAGATATTAAAGCCTGCAGGAAGCAAAAAAGAGTAGGTGATTTTATCCTGGGCACGAGGGCATAAACTCAGATCCAGCCTAGGGAGGCGAAGGAGCAACACAGGGGCAACTGGGAGCAGATGTTGCAGAACTCCCTGCCAGAACCACTTCCACTATCTCTATACCACCCACAGAGGAAAGTGCCCTTCACCCAGATGGAGTATCCCTACTACTGCTGCCTTGCTGGGTGAAGGGCACTCTCCTCTGTGGGTGGTATAGAGATAGTGGAAGTGGTTCGGGCAGGGAGTGCAGTGTAATGAAGTGTGAAAGAGTTGGGTTGGTAAAACCCAGTTAAAAAAGTTTAACTGGTTTGCTCTTCCCACATATCCTTAAGTGATTTTACTCCACTTGGCGCTGCAGCATGTAATTTTCTTTATCTCGTGCTGGTTCTGAGTGCCCTTCACCCAGCAAGGCAGCAGGCCCAGATGGAGTATCCCTACAAATGCTGTAAACACTGGGAAAGCCTTTTACAACCTTTAACCTAAGCCTGGAACAGGAGAGGGTCTCTAAATTGTGAAAAACATCCTGCTCAATCCCAGTCCTAAAGAAACAACACCCAGGACAACTGGACTTCATATCATGTTTGCATCCTGGAGAAGGTGAGAGTGGAGGATACCATTACTTACATGCTACACCAATCCCTTCTTTACCTGGACAGTGGAAGCAGGGCTGTGAAAATTATAATTCCTAGACTTCTCCAGCGCTTTCAACCCCAATCAGCCACTGCTCCTGAGAGACAAACTAACAGAGATGGGAACAGACTCACACCTAGTGAAATAATGCATGCGACTGGAGGACTGCATGCCTGACACTGGGGGTCAGCAGCACAGAAGTGAGTGTACTTTCTTTGATCTTGTTCACCCTATACACATCAGACTCTGAGTTCAATTTAGTCCTGCCAGGTGAACAAGTTTGCAGATGACACGGTTATTGTGCGATGAATCAGAAAAGGAAAAGAGGAGTACAGAAAACTGATCCAGGACTTGATCACCTGCACCTTAACACTGCCAAGACTAGAGAGATGGTGGTGGACTACAGAGGACTCGACCAGAACCTTTGATCATCAAACCTACAAATACCTAGGAGTACGAGTGTATGACAAACTGGATTGACAGACAAGACAGACGCTCTGTGAAGAAGACAAGCTTTTTATACTTTCTTAAAGGGCTTGCATTCTTACAGTAGTTCTATGACACAACATTCTCCTCAGGCAGAGGAGCAGCTTCAGAGATTGGTTACTGTCATTGCCCTGTTCAACTGACAGACTGAGGAAGTCGTTCCTACCCTATGCAATCTTCTTCTTTTTCTTTCAGCTGCTTCGCATTCAGAGCAAACCTCCACCTCTCCATGTTTTCCTCCACCTGCTCCTTGCTCTTAGTACAGATCACAATGTCATCTGCAAACATCATCGTCCAAGAAGATTTCTGTCTGACCACGTCTGTCAACCTATCTGACACCATAGCAAACAAGAAGGGGCTCAGAGCTGATCCCAGATGCAGTCCCACCTCAACTTCGAACTCCTTTGTCTGACCTACTACACACCTTACTACTGCCCTGCCCCCCTCATACATATCCTGCACTACCCTGACACATGAAAACTTAACAAGAGAGGGTTAGGGAATAAGCAGGTAGAGAAGATGAATTAATGAATTAATATGGAGAGTGTGTTCTTACTTGAAAATACGATTCCAAAAAATAATAATAATAATAATAATAAATAACTATAGTAATAATAATACAAAGGGCAATTTCACGCTTGGGGTTTCACTTTTATAAATACGAATTGATAACTCTGACTTTACTGTCAGAAAGACGTCACGGGCTCGCAGTCATAACGTATCAAGCAGAGATTTCACAAACATGCGCATGCCGATACAAAAACTTACTTTGCATCGGTGCCGAAATATTACAACCCAATGTAGGATACATAAGGTTGTATCATATTTACCTGATTTGGTCCCGTCCCTGTTGCGCAGTTTGTAAAATTACTGTATATTCTTTCTTAATTTTGACAATAAAGATATCTGTCAATTTGTATTCCTAAAGGTGAAACCCCAAGCGTAAAATTTATTATTATTTTAGTTATTGGAATTTTATAGATGATTATAGTTGGGTATAGATGAATGAACGAGTTAACAAAATCACATTCTGTACATTTTATTTATTTAAACACAACCATTTGATAATATGTACGAATGTTTATTAGTACACGCACGGCTTTTTTGACAGCAACCTTACCCTATACGCTAACTTCACGGAGGTGCGCCACTTCATGCTCTATGAAAACAGCGAGTATATGAGTGTCAATGGTCCATTCTAGAAAAAGGTGGCGGTAAAGCACATGTACGTCTGCAAGTCGCCGTAAATTAAGATGAAGAAGAAGCAAGTTTACTTCCGGGTTGTAGATGATTTTTGAGCACAATGAATAACCTTAAAATTTTCTCGGACTTTCGCCGCTTGAAAGGAAAATACTTGAATGGTCAACGCGATGGGGAAACCTGTTCCATAGTCAGTGGGATCAGTAATATTGCTGAAACGGTCATTTCCACATGTAATATTGGTCTAATTATATTAATGTGGAGAAGCGATTTTTGCTTAAAATATTTGTAATAAAACAACAGTATAATTAATGACATTTTAAGCAGTTTGATTATTATGTGATCCCAAATTATGTTCGCCTTACACTCAACTCTCCTAAATATAATCAGTATAGCGCTCGTACAGGAGTACTTTTAGTAATGTTTACTTTTAAACATTGTAAAAGCATCTTTTAATTATTCTTAAAATATCTTTAAATAGGTTATCAGTTTTATTGCATCTAAGCTTTGATGTAATCTTTCAGCTTTGCATGGGTTGTTGGTCCAAATTAAATTTAAATTTATTTATCTTCATTTGCCATAACAATTATTTTAACCTGTGCAAGAAGAGATAAAAAGAGAAAACGGATAAAGAACCCGGTAAAACACTTGCAGCCTAAGGAGAACATTTAAGAAATTACACACCATGTTTTTTTTCTTTCTTTCTAGATATGTAATTATACTCTTACATCAATGTGAAAATACTGTAAAATAGTGGACTATGTATTATTTGGTATTTCATGTCTGTAAGGTTTGTGTTAGACCATTTTTGCACTTTAAATGTGTCCTTGTGTCTGAGCCTGAACTAACATTTAAGTTTTATTGTTTTTTGCATAGTGGCTACATTGACTTAGAATGAGGGCCTGATGGAGTGTGTGAGTGAATCTCTTTATAAAGTGCTGAGGTTAATACCGCAGGGTCTGACATTAGGACGTTCTCTAGCAGAAGATGGGCAAATGGGGTTGTGGTGTGTTGGATGGGATTTACAGGCTGGAATGCTTTTGGGGCTAGAGGATCCAGACAGAGTGTCAAGAACAGAAGAGGTGCAGTTTGTTAACCCACCTTCAAATAGAAATTATGCAATTCAACTGAAATGAAATAAAAAACACAGCTTCACTTTTTTATGTTTCAGATAACTGAAGTAAGCAAATGCCTAAAAAATGCTCAGACTTCAGACAGAAGCTACTGGATGAGGTATGATATTTACATCACAGCAAATAAATATTAGTTAAAAGAAAGAAACCCACATCATGCAACAAGAGAATTTAAATTACACACTGTTATCCGAATAAAGATAATATATTACTTAAATCATTTTGTATGATTTAAACTGCAAAGTCTCATTATATAATAATTATCCTTACGTCCAGGTTTGCTTGTAGTGCTCTGAGTGAAGATCAGAGAAATATCGTTGTGCATGAAGTGGATGGAAGACAGTGCTTTAAGACCTGTAAGAACATCAGTCAGGGAACAGAGCTCCTGGTCTGGCCAGAAATTTCTGAAATTCTAACTGAATCCGAAAACAATAATTTAGTGACCAGAACAGAAGCGCTCTGTAAACAGGAAGCACCACAGAAAGCAGAGGCAGATGAGTTAGTAAAGCCTGGCTATATAATGCAGAGATCTGAGAGTGAAGGTATGTAGAAACATGTTATTTACTCTAAATTAAAGTAAACATTGTTTGCATACAGTATAATTCAAATAAATATAATGATTGTATGATTAATTAGCTTTGCAATAAAAAAAAACAAACAATGCTTCTATTCTCAGATTCCTTTCAGGTTATAAACATTTACAGAAAAGAAGCATTTATGGCACAAACTGGAATGCACACTTTCAATGATCAGCCATATAATATGAGCACCTATAGGGCTCATAAAATTACCTACCAGACATCCTATGGATATAAATGGTTTTTAGTTAAGACAAGATAAGAAAATTAGCTAGTTTGGAATTTGATGCCTGCTACAGGTATGAAAATAGTTTGTATGGGGCATGTTTACCATTGTGTAGCATCTTGTAATTTTAAAACTGTCTGAGCATAGGTTGCGCATTTCTAAAGTTTTGGTGTTGGAACTTGGTCCCATTTTTGCCTGATGCAAATTCTTTGCTGAAGACTTTGATCTGGACTGCAAAAAGGTTTATTCAGCACCCAGACCCTACTATGATGCCATGCTGGTTTAATAGCCATAGTATGTGGTTTTTGCATTGTCCTTTTAAAATATACCAGAAATAGATGTTGGAGGGGATCAGAGATGCTGTCTTTTTATCATAGATGCTGGCTTTTCAACCTCAGGCATCCAGCAAATCTTTTTGATGTTTTTATGCATTGTAGATGATCACATTTTCAAAGCATGAACTTGTCTGGGACAAATTTTCACAGACAATTATTGACCATCACAGTCATTTTTTCTCCTCAGATGGATTGGCATTATTGAAAGATTTTAGACACTTACTTGCAGTGTAATTTATATGACAAACCTCAAAAACAAGAATCAATAGGAACTCTGAACCTGATGTTACGATAACTCTTTCTGGAAATTTTGGAAGCCAGTCCTGTGACAATACAGAGAACCTTATTAAGTTATGATATGAAGAGGAGTGTTTGTATGACATGTTGGCAATGCTATTTGTTTGCTGCAAGCAACTATGAAAGAATGCGGCTTATTGTTACTGATTTAAGTAAAACTTTAGGTTAATCTTTTTGTGTGTGTTCATTTTTTTATACTTCTTGACTCACGTACAGTCCGTTATTATAACTACTGAGATCCTAGAGTGTGACATTTGGATAATTTTCATACACTCTAACAAGAAACAATTGCATATCTACTTTGTAGGTTACTTTATCATACAGTAACTCCTCACTAATGAATGCTCTCTACCACTAAACCAGTAAAAAAAAACAGGACCACAATGCATAGGCTAGACTGTTTCAGCCTTCTCAAGAAGTATTGTTAGTGGCAGTTAGTACAGTTAGTGGCCTTCTTTATGAAGTTAATAGAGTTAGTGTGCAGGTGAGGTCATTCGTTATTGTTAAATGCTTCTTATGCTTCTTAACATATCTCACAGAATAATAAATGCTGCAGTAAAAAGATAACCGTTGTTGTTTACTTTTCTTTTATTTGGTGTTTCATTGATGTGCATTTGTGCACTTAAATATGTGCCATTTTGTATGTTTTACAGCAAAACCTAAGGATAAACACCCATCCAGCTATGCTGAATGCAATGTTCTGGAATGCAGAGACAGACATGAAACAGAAACAATGGATGACTGTTGTACTGATAAGTTAGGGAATATTTCCAAACCCAAGGACCTTGAGCCAGCAAAACCACCTAAGCATCTTCAAGAGGCTGTGAGAGCCAGCTGTCAACTGGCAGTGAAACCATGCATAGTAAACTTACTCAGTAGCCAATTTAACAAGCATTCACAAATTCACGGTGGGGTTGCATCAAATGTTATCAAACTGTCTATGAGTGAAAATTGTCAGAAAAGCCTGGAGACTGTACTCCACCAAACAAATGCTATCTCAGATGATAAGCCCAAGGAGAATAAGCAAAAAGAAAAGGAGGGTTGTCAAGACATCAAGAATGTTCGCGAACGGAAGTACAAGTGTAATGAGTGTGAAAAAGGTTTCTTTCAGCTTTGTCATTTAAAAAAGCATAAACTCACACATTCTGAGTTAAAGCCATATGCTTGTACAGAGTGTGAAAAACAATACAGATCAAAGGAGAGCTATAGTGCCCACTTACTCTTGCATAGTGGACAAAGACCTTACAAGTGCCAACATTGTGAAAAGTGCTATAGTCTAAAACGTGACCTTAAGGAACACCAAGTCATACACACAGGTGAGAAACCGTTTGTGTGTGATGTGTGTGGCAAGAGTTTTGCTTATCGCCCTTCACTGCGTTCTCACAAGATAACCCATGGGGCCAAAAGGGTTTGCAGAATCAAATGCCCAGAGTGCAGCAAAGAACTTGCTAACCAGAGCTCTCTCAGAGCCCACATGCGCTTGCACACAGATGAGCGGCCATTTGAATGCCAGTACTGTTCTAAACGCTTCCGCCAGCGTTACAACTTGCAGGGGCACCTGCGCCTCCACACAGGAGAAAAACCCTATGGGTGCTCACATTGTGGTCTGTATTTCTCACAGCCATCCGAGCTGAAGCGGCACTTAATTTACCACACGGGTGAGGCATACCTCTGCCCTGTGTGTGGCAAGGCACTGCGGGACCCACAAACACTGCGGGCCCATGAACGCTTGCATGCAGATGAAAGACCCTTTAAATGCCAGGATTGTGGGAAAGGGTATACACTGGCAACCAAGCTTCGTCGGCACATGAAGTCACATCTCGATGAAAAGTTATACAAGTGTGAGATATGTGGAAACCGATACACTTTGATGCAAAGTCTACAGCGCCACCTAAGTATACATGCAGTTTGGACAGAGGATGAACACATGGCGCAAACTAAAGGACGGCCTAGAAGAGCAAGCGATACAGTCAGGGAGCATTTGCTTAGTAATAAAAAGAAAAAGGAGACTTTGTTTTTTGTCCACAACTTGCAGGATCTCAAAACTATGCCTCACTTTCAAGAAAGCAAAGAAGAATTAGAACAGATGAAACTCAGTCAGGACATCAAAGAAATTATGTCTAATAGTACAAAGTGCATACCAATTCAAGCGCAAGAGACCAATTTTGAGTGTTTTGTTTTACAACAGGGTAATGCTAATGCTCCCTTTATACTTGTAGAGAATGAGAACTCCAGTTATATTGTGCAAGAGCAGACTGAGGACAGTAACATAGTGGTCATACACAGTCATGATGAACTGAACTCAGTGGCAGAGACCATAGAAATAGAGATGGGAACTGAGGACTAAATATAGCAAATATGTTGCTCTTTAGGCAGAACGGTGGTGTTGTGGTTAGCAGGTCACAGGTTGGATTCCCGGGCATGTTGTACAAGCGCTTGCATTGGTTTTCTCCAGGTTTTCCAGTTGATTGGTGACTCTAAATGCCTTATAAGAGCGAATGTGAGTGGTTGTTTGTCCGTGACCCAGAGTTAAGAAATAAGCGGGTATAGAGAATGAATGAATAAATGAATGTTTTTCTTTCCACTACATTTTTTAGATGTGTTTTTCTGAAAGCTGTTGAGGAAAAAAAGTGTGTATTATTATTAGTAAATTTTGATTTATCCGTACATTGAACCTTGTGTTTCCAGTGTTTGTGCCAGAACTTAACCCTGTGTACAAAACAAATCTCTGCCGATAAAATAACTACCCAATGAAGGGGTTAAGAAAAATTATTAAATTTATTCTTTTCAGATTTAGAACTGCATAAAAATATATCTTCAGCTACTATGTATTAAATATTTTTTGTACCTGGAAAAAAGTGTACCAAACTTATTAGTACCTTATTTCTGTTTAATCATTTTTATTTTGAATAACATGCTAAGAATAAATAATGGAAGAAATAAAAAGCACATTTATTCAGTCAAGAATGTTGATATACTGTTATGTTTGTCTTTTTTGGACAATTTTTTTCTAACCACTTATTCCGCCTCCTGTAACTCAGCCGTTTCTTACACCTCACATTATAATTCCTTATCTACTCTGATAGATGTCAATTACAATATGTCTTCAATCTGAAAATATTCCCCAAATATAACTTCTAACAGCACTAGTATTGACTACTGCAACTCGCTCTTGGCTGGTCTTCCTCTCAGTGCAATTTGTCCTCTGCAGATGATTCAAAAT
>JAOTQW010000001.1:12836530-12852509 GCA_026260075.1 Sisor rabdophorus | reverse complement strand
ACGATTCTGCACAGCTAGACAGTCAGACCCCTTCTAGAAAAAAAGCATCAGAGCATCTCCAAAACAGCAGCTTTTGTGGGTTGTTCACAGTCTACATGTGCAAACGTTGTCCTTTATAGTTCGACAAGCTACTTCAGCTAGGTTTGATAACAGGTTGTTAAAATACACAGTGCGTTGTGATTTTATATTTAATCTGAAAAAGGAAAAAACATCAACGAGAAGTGTGAAGGTCGTGATTACATCCATCTTTCTGCTCACTCTATACGTCCTTCTCATCAGTATACAGTGTACCAAAAACAAAGTTTCAACTAAACAAGAAACTTTTGGTTTTGTCACATATCGCAGCTTGTTAGAAAGTTAAGTGAACAGAGGTTGCCGTGCTACAGCTTAACAAGGGTAAAGAAGGGCCTTTTTTTTAATGGGCCCAATGGTGCTGAATCTTTTAATACTGATACACACACACACACACACCTTCCTGTGACCTGTGATTGTTAATTAAGTGCTTGTTACTATGCTGGTAAAATACAGCAGCGAAGTACAGAAACAGAGAAATGTAGCAGTGATTTTGACTTCATGGTTTTAATTAGCAAAAATGTTAAAAATTAATAAATACAAATTGTTCAAACGCTTCTAAAATGCCCAAACCCTTTTACATGTAGAACGATGCGTAACTGTATTAAATAACTTGCACAATGAAAATGATTAAAGGAATGAAACAAACAAACCAACATCAGGCAGCACCAAACAACAAAGGTCAACAAAGACGAGTGTAACGAATTACATCATACTTTAAATCTACTATAAAAAATATTCCACATTCCTTCCCAGGAGAAGTCCAGTATGTCAATCACATACCGGACACTTTAGAATAGTTTGGCATGAAAAACCGATGCAAGTATGTTGCATTCAATACGCCTCATCAGATGAGAGGCCCTTAAATGAGGTAATGTTAAGAGGAAAGCAGGCCGGTTTGTGTTAAGTGAAGATATGAATGGGGACCTCAACACTCCTCCCAGTTAAGCGTAATGCACTGCCTCGACGTTGGTCTTTCCATTAGTTTCACATAAAAAAAAAGAATACTGCAAAAACACTTTTGGAATTAAGAAATAACACAAACACTTATTTTCTAGTGTATGTACAGTAAAGGGGGGAAATGCTTCCCTGCTGATTTTATACATTTGCTCCAAAAAAAAAAAAAAAAAAGATCCTTCTTTAATATTCCTGGTAGTTTCATTCTAACAGTGAGAAATAGAATAATACCAACATACAAAAACACAGTTAAAAAATTATACATTGTTTTGCCTTTTAATGGATAAATGAAGTATTTTATCCATTATTATAAATATTTCTGGCTCACTGGTGTCTTTTGTACTTGTAATAAGCTGGGATTAGGAGCACTGGTAAAGGGACTCTCTTGAAGGAGAATTTGTTTTTAGGTTTTAGACCTCCACAAGGCTGGAATAAGTTTAGTGGGAAGATGACAACAGTTGGTGCAATTATTTACAAACAGAAGAAGCACGAAATTGTCAGTCTCCCTCTTTAAAATCTCACCCGGTAGAGTTTCATTAATCGTGTGAACGGCCAGAACTATTCCACAGGATCTTGCCAATGATCTTGGTGCAGCTGGGACCAAAGGAAACAAAAAAAAAAACAATTGCAACCCAGTATGCTGTGAATGCGTTTACCGGCCCGTCTGAGGTTTACCACTGAACATCATGAATTTAGAGGAGCACTGGGTAAAAGTGTTGTCAGATGCGACCAAAATCGAATTCATTGGCAACAATAAAACTCGTCGCGTTTGGACCCCAAGACCATCCCCACCATCAAAGATAGAAATAAAAACTTTATGCATTGGGACTGTTTTGCTGCTAAGGGGGCCAAGGGGAGGCCATGTACCATTTACATTTTGGGTGAGAAGCTCTATTTCCATAAAAAAATAGGTCATGGATTGGTATGACAACATCACTAGAAGAAATGTCTGACTTCTTTGCTTGCTAATAGGGGCTTCAACACTTGTTTTGTAAAGTAATGAATTTATTGTACACCTTAATAAAAAAAAAAACTTGTCCTGGATATTTTTTCCTCTTATCTCGCACTGTTAAACCTACCGATAAAATTATACATTTCTTTGTCAATGAGCGATTGTATAAAATCAGCAGGGGATCAAAACACATTTTTACCCTAACTGTAATGTATATGCAAAGTTCCACACTTTCAGACACTACAGCTTAAAACATTTAAATACAACTGGTGATCAGCCAAACCTGACATCACAGACCTAACAAACATTTGCAAACATCCAATGTAATGGCCAATCCCTAGCCACCCTTAAAACACACTTTTATTATAATCAACATTTTATTATTATAGCAAAAAAAAAAAAAAAGAAAAAAAAAAGAACAATTCTCTGTAGAGAAAAAAAGCACATCAAGGTTCACGACTGAGATCTCACAGCTGGAAAGAGACACCAACAGTTTTGTAGGTATTTGTAATTTTCCAATTTCCATTTAAAAAATTTTAAGGGCGGCCCGCCAAAATATTTCGACCATTAGAGTCCACGCAAGTTCACATATATCGATTAAAACATGACTTGCAACAATCATTTATTCGTGTACAAAATGTTCCCACAGGCAAATTTAAAATGAAAATGAGTTGGGTTGAGCTAAATTTAGGCTAAAATAGGATAAAAATTAATCATTTAAATTAAAGGTGGAAAAATATTTGAATTACTGGCCAAAATTAAATGGCCAAAAACAAGTATAAGATACACAACTAAAATCGTACTGAAAGTTCAACAGAACCGAATGGGAACACTCAGCATTCTGCCAAATCACACTGACACACACACACACACACACACACACACACACACCTCCAACTGGAATATCACGTTAACCAAGAAACCAGAGTATGTTAAGGCAACCGCTTTAAAACTCTACCACAGGCCAGACTGCTTGATTGCCTGAGTAGTGTAACACACACACACACACACACAGCTAATATTAGGACACAACTTTGTACTATTTCTATTTACACAGACCTGCGTAACATAAATATCTGTACTTTGCATGATCTTGTGCTTTGTTTTCAACATAAATGTTAAATAATTCATTGAACAGAACACGTCCTCTTGTATTTATACTGGTCTGGCACTCATCTCTAGACTTTCAGAGATAGGATTAAAAATGCAGCATATGTTTGATTACACACTTTTACAGGCATGGTTGTAGACGAGTGAAGCAGTGGTTGACTTTGTTTATGTTCCTATGCTGTTGGGTTCTGTGCTAAACCTTACACGCCTGTGCTTTTGCTCCGAGTTGTGGTAACAGTGCTGCCATGTGGAAGGCTAACACTTCAGATAATAAATTATACAAAATAGAAAGCCCTTGTATAATGCTACATAAGCATCATTTTAAAATGAAACACTTTTTAATAAATTGTGCATAAACCAACAGTGAAGTACCACAAGTCCAAAACCCCGACAAAAATCATTGTGCTGCAGAAAAGCTTCACAGACAAACCATGACTTAGTATTCAGATGGCTTTCGGGCCTGTGGTACACTACAGAAAAAAATACAACCACGAAATCAAGGTAGAATTTGATTTGAGAGTATCTTAACTATTGATTCGTTTATTAGAGTCTGACCTATTAGACAAAAAAATGAAATACTACACTTGCACTCTTCCAACACCAAACTTACTGGCTGCCTTGACACTCAAACTCGTTTTCATCACTAGTAAAGGCTGTCTGATTTGTTTTAAATTTAAAGTCCTTGTAATTGATGCTATGCAGATACTACACTATTAATTATATCTATTTACTCACAATAAAGTCACGTGTCCCTGTGGCAAACAATATTTGGCAATACAGAGCTGAGCAATTTATTTGAAAAGGCAATGATTTAAAAATATACTTACAGAACTGCTGCACATTATAAATAGAACAAACATCTGGTAGGTGTGAAGCTTGTTAAACACCTGGAAGACCTGCTTATATATTATGATCACTTCACTTCAGTTAGCTGTTTTGCTTTGGAGCCCCATGGGGAGAAAGTACTGGACTGTTCTATTAACAGTCTTCTTGCGCCTTTTAACATTAATAGAACCAGAAGTAGACATGTACCGATATATTCTTTTCATATATATATATATATGAACAGAATGGGGAGCACAGTTGGCAAGCTTATATTCATACTATTTAAGCTCTTCACATGATTTTACCAAGTACCAATTTTTTTAAAAAAGTTGTTAAAAAAAGGAAGCCCTGGGATGAACTGAGCAAAGGGTCTTCCAGTCAGTGCTTCAGAAAAACTGCTAAAAAAAAGTATGCCAAAATCTATTAAATAAATTAACATGCTCAAATCAATACTATAATTTTCATTTCTTGTACCTGGGAACTGTATTATTATTATTATTATTATTATTATTATTATTATTAACTGTACAACTGATTAATGCTTCTTTGTTCACTCCATTTCCGGTAATGCCTGGTGAAATTGTTGACCCAAAATAAATCAATTACAAACAAATTTGTATTGCCAACAATATGAGATGGTTAATATACAGTAGAATTAGTGTATATTATCGGCACATGCCTACTTGTGTTCAATAGCTTAGAAGATCCAGAAGCTTTCCAACCAAAAGGTGCAATAGCTACTATAGCAGGCACACGTTGGTGTGATATTTTATATTCTGATAACTCTTCATTTTTTTTTATATCTTATTATTAATTATTATTTGTGTCGATTACTTTAAGGACTGGTACTTTAAAACTTTTATTCCTGCTTATCCAACATGGCACTGTGAATTATGACAGACAACACAAAAACCTCAAATGGGAAAAAAATTGGGTATCTTTAGATCGGAGGTGTGAGGGGTAGAAAGGGATGCCCATTTTAATGTTGATATTATTTTATACTGTGTACTACCTATGTCATAGGCAAAATTGTATTCAATGAGGGCTCTACACCCCCTCTGAGGTCCCTGATGCGGTTTTTATTTTTGTCTCCCATGCAGCCTTGATCACTGGCCAGATTTTGGTTTGTATTTTTCTCATGTCCATCCTCGGGTTCCAGTGTCCCATTCGAACTGGCACACAAGGTGTTCTGGCTGTGAGTATTGCTGAGAGTTGTAGACTGGTTTGTAACAACATGTTGGTTGATAGATGCGTTGTTTACTTCACTGTTGTCCTCACCTCTCCCCACACTTGAGATGCCGATGTTAGTGTTTGTGAGAGCTTTGTGTAGGGGTGATGAATCTCTGTGATCTGTGACACTGTTGCCTAAATCAGAAAGACTACTAAAGCTGTGTTTTCTGTATGAATGTTGGTTTTTGTCCAAGCTGAGCGTGGTGATGGGCTGTTGAGTCAAAATATTGCCTGGATTTTCATTGGTAATACCTATTGCCAAAATCTGGGGCAGAGAGGGCAATTGAATGCCCCTAATAAGACGCACTAGATCCTTCACCTTCTCTATCGAGGCCTCCATCTCCCGCTGTCGAGCCAGAACGCCATTTCTACTCTCTGTACATATCTGGAAAAAAAGGCAAAAAAACTAGGCGTCAGTAAAAAGCAATGTTTATTAAAAACAAGTTTAATTTAACTTTAGCTAATATGAGAAGCTGGAACCATAAACATAAAACATGATCTCACCGTGATTGAGTCACTGAGTTGTTTAGCTTTGAGCTCCAGCTCCTCTCTTTCCTGCTGCATTTCAGAGCTCCACTTCTCTAGCCTTTGCTTCTCCTGCTCTCTCTCTGTGAGACAAAAGGTCTTATTGGTTCTACCTCTATTATTAAAGTCTTAAATATTGGATATTAGGTTTGTAATATTAAATCCACCAATCTATCATCTTGTAAATGTTATAAAAACCTTTATTTATGGCACTGCATTGTAAAAAAAGATGTGTCAACAACACATATAGGGTTAAAGATCTGGGCACGTATACACAAAACATACTCCAATGTTTAGGTTCTCCTGAACAGCAGGAAAAGTTTTTAGCCAAGACAAGCATACGCACACAGTAAAGGGGGGGGGGGGGTGTATTTTAAATAAACCGTTTAAAATGCCATAAAAGTGTAAAAACTAAAGTATACATATAGCTAATCACGGGTTTATTCATTGTAAACAATCAGATCTTTAGATCTATCTTTTACACAGCCTTTTAGCATAATCATGGAGGATTTGTAGTTGAATTGACTTAAGAGTATCATGTATTACCGATTTAAAGGCTAATTTTACAGCTAAACCGTTTGCAAAACATTTTTGTTAAAGTAAAAATTTTGAAGTCTAAATGTTGGACTGTCAAACCCAAGTTTTTTTCCTAAATTGCTGAGTTAATGCACTAATAATAAACTGCACTACACATCTTCAGTACATCTATTCTTCAGTTCAGTACTGTTGTAATAATTGAACTAAAACAAAAAATATTTATTGTCTTTGCATATTGGTTGTTTAACCTATTGTGTTTCGGTGTTGCTGGCTCAGGTTCAAGTTTTTTTTTTTTGATGCCTTTTGCATGATGTTTGATTCCATGCTATTGTTTAATGCTAATAGTAGCTTTTTATTTTGTTCCTTGGTCCTGCCTAGTTCTTGTTTTTTAATATTTTATGTACTCGCATCTGTATTACCTCTTGTTTCTGACAATATTTTAAAAATTCCACATCCAGATGACAGATTAAAAGCAGATGACTGCTATTTCGTATTGTTTGAGCAATAACATAAAGGTTTATCGTGAGCTTAAAATAAAAAAGACTCCTACACAAGTTTGTCAGAGCTGCCACCAGGACTCAAACCTGTTACCTGCTTTGTAAGAAATGTAGGAATGGACTATGGCAAAAGTTCCAGGCCACTCTATCACTTCATCCTTCTTCAGAATCTGAAAATTAAAAAACCTCAATTGGCACATATTATCATGTTTTTGAAGCAGAAATAAACAAAAATTATAAAATGAAACAAAGAAATGAATGTAAAATCTATGAATGAGGACAATGCAACATAGACAGTTACAAATATCAGAGAAAAGACGACATGAAGTATGTTAATGTTTCAGAACAGCCTCGGCCCAATGTCACTAACCTGTCGCTGCCCCTTTGTACTGAGACTTGTTTCTGTAAAGCAGCTTTGAGACAATGACTATTGGTAAAAGCGCTCTACAAATAAAGCTGAGTCACGCTGAGTCACAAGTGGAAGTGTGACCTCTTGAAATGCTCAAAAGATTTTTTTATTAATAAGTGTCCTGATACATTAGCCACATGTAATTTTCTTAAATTTGCTTAAACTGATTTTTTGAAAGGATACATTTTAAAGTTAAAGTTACAGAAAATGTGTGGATCGATTTAGCTCAAATATGTAATAATTATAACAGGAATCGTCACTAAGCAGATTTAGAAAATTCAGTGAGATTCCCAGTTGAGCAAGCCAACGTAGACAAACCCTTCTTAAAACCAACTAGTAAGAAACCAGACGTGTTAACCCAGATTATGACATTATTAATCATTACTCTTCTACATTTTAAATATTCGAGATTATATAAAATATTATAATCCAATTGGCCTGTGGTCATTACAGCGTTAAATAAGCCACCACTGAGACCAGTGCCTTGTGCCCTACAGTGAGTGGTGATAATCCTGAAAAGAACAGGGCAAATAAATCAGTGGGTGCGGGAGTCTGCTGTAGCTACTTACATCCCCACTGAGCTCAGGCTGAGACGAGGGCTTGATGGGGATGGATGTGATGAGTGGAAGTGTGGTAAGACAGAGAAGTGAGGACCCACACATGCAGGATGTAGGCTGGTGGGGCTCAAAGGGCTGAAGCCCCTCTCCACCACGCGGCTGAGTTTGGTTGAGCGACCTGGGTGAGATGAGATAAAAAACAAAAGGGGAGAAAAAAATAAAATGGAAAGACGAAGGTGAAGAGACAGTAGTGTGACATACCTCAGACGAGCAGTCGTCGTTGCCTAGCATTAAAAAAAAACAACAGGAAATTAAGGGATTAGGCAAGTAAAATGCAAGGAAAGAATCAACCTCAAGAATATATTAACATGTATTTCTTTTAAAACTTTAATATTAGTTTAGTATCAAATATTTATATGCAATAATGATTGCAACATTATTGATTGTAACACAATAGTTTAGTTCTCATCTGAATAAATGCTTAAGCGCTAAAATGGTAAAACTATATAAAGGAAACAGGGACTCTTTACACTGATACAGTGGTTGGGGACATGTGTCTTACCCAACTTTTCGAACCTGGTCTGCAGTTGTGTTCTTTGTTAGATTCACATTATTGTTACAAAAATGTATTTACAATTACTGTCTAAGATTACATTTTGTGGATATCTGTCCATAACACAAATGTGACATCGCAGGTGTTTATCTGGGATATGATGTCAGATGCTACGCAGATACAAAACTACACATCACTGCATGTGCGCACAGAAGTACTCACCTCCCATACTGTACTCTTGAGTAGCAGAATTCAGGTAGGGCACTGTGCTTTTCTTCCGCTGACACAGGGAAGACACCGTTTAGAAAATATATCACAAATATATTTATAGATATTTTTTTTCTCTGTAGTTGTTGGGTGTTATTACCTCTGGCTCAAACACTGCTCCACTATACACCGGATTTGCTGTTGTCCGTCTCTTTCTCTCTTGTCGTTTGCTCTGAATCTCTGTAAAAAGAAAAAGTGCTGATGGAAACCGAGTATGATGTAAAAGCTTAATATAATAATATAATACATCAATACATCAGGACATACTCTAATGTACTAGTCAATCATAAAGCATGTCTAGGTATATGTATGTATATATATGTATATATATTATATGTATATATAAATATATATATGTATATATGTATGTATATATATGTATATATGTATGTATATATATATATATATGTATATATGTATGTATATATATATATATAAAAGCATCCCCACAGAATGATGCTACTACCATGTTTCACAGTGGGTACGGTGTATTCCAGAGGATGAACAGTGTTACTGTTCCGCCAAACATAGCGCTTTGCATTTAGGCTGAAAAGTTTAACTTTTATCTTATGTGACCAGAGCAGCTTATTCCATATGTTTGCTGTGTACCCTACATGGCTTGTGGCAAACGACACTCTTTTTGGATTTGTGAAGTACAAGACTAAAAGTTGTCCAGTAGACGGATTTTTCCACCTGAGCTGTGGATTTGCAGCTCTGGCAAATTGATCATAGGCCTTCTTTTCTGTTTCTGACCAATGCTCTCTTTGCTCTGTTTGTCAGTTTAGGCAGACACCCGTCTTAGTAGGTTTGTTGCTGCGGCATACCTTTTACTATTTTTGGATGATAGATTGAACAGTGTTTATTAAGATGTTCAAACCTAGCCTTGCTTTAAACCTCTTCACAACTTTATCCCTGAACTGTCTGGTGAGTTCCTTGGTCTTCATGTTGCTGTTTGTTCACTAGGGTTCTCTAACAAACCATAGAGGCATTCACAAAACAGGTGTGTTTATACTGAGACTAAACCACACGCAAATGGACTCTATCTAATTAGGTGACTTGATTACACTGGATTTTATTAAGGGGTATCAGAGTGCCGGTAAGGTTGTATACAAATGCACGCCACATTTTTTTTTTTATATTTATTTGCTAGAAATGTTGAAAACTACATATAATTTTCATTCACAATTATGTGCTACTTTGTCTTTTACACAAAATCCCAATAAAACCATGTACATTTGTTGTTGTAAGGTGATAAAATGTTAAATGGATAGAAATACATTTTCAAGGCATTGTATATAGATGTGCTACAATTATGTGGAAGGTATGTTAAAATGGAAGCACACAGACTTACCTTCCAGATAGTCATGTGTTACAAGCCCAAGAGACAGCATGAAGGCCAGTTTCTAAAACACAGGTCACAAATTATATGTTACTCATTGTTACACATTTTATATGCTTACTTTGGAGCTTTGCAGTGGTTCATTCAACAGTACCAAGTAATTTACCCTTATACAAATTAATTTGGTATAAATGACTAATTTACTAATAAAACCGGCGTAGTTTTACTAGCTCTAACTTAACCTCCTGTCTGAAAGAACTAATGTCGATGAGGTCTATGACTGTGGTGTCGTCCGCAAACTTGATTTGTTTTGCAGTAGTGTTGGGATAATGGTGTTAAAAGCAGAGCTGAGGTCAACAAACAGGATGAAATGCAGTCTCATGCTATTCACAGACCTGTTTGCATAGGAAGCAAACTGTATGGGGTCCATTAAGGGTCTAGTTATGTCCTTCAGATGACCACAGATGTTAGAGCAGATATTGTAAGTCCTGTTATCTTGTGTCTTTGGAACAGGGATGATGGTAAAGCATTTAAAGCAGACAGGGACTTCACACAGCAAATGTAATCTGTTGAAGACCTATGAAGATGAGGCAGGCTGGTTGGCACAGGTTGGCCTGTCAGCTGGTCACAGACAGGCTGTAGTCACACCATCTGGGCCTTTACTCTATTTACACTCTGAAGAACTTGCATCATCTTCTAAACTAAAAGGCAGGTGTGGGTGTGAAGGGGTAACTGGAGGTGTTAATAGTTGTGAGATCTGAGCATGTGTGGGCCATTAGAATGCAAAAACAGAAATAATAATTTATGGTTCCTGGAACAGGGATTGGGGGTAAAATCAGCAGTTTTTTATAGGTATGCACCAAAACTATACGCAATGCAGCACGGCAATGACCGGTTTTGCTCTTCTTCGATCTAGTGTGATTTGACAGTCCCCTCAATATTCTTGTCTATGACTGTGCGTTTCATTGAGTTGATTATAATTTATACAAACCCTTTATACAACTTTTGTACTGCTCATGTTTGAAGGGAAAAAACAGTCTGCGTAAATAACTTCACCACATGTAGTTCACAATACAATAATTATTCTTGTTTGCAAAAAAGCTGCTAAAATATCTACTAAAAACTATAAATCCTTTTAAAGAATTTTAAAGCTTATGCTGTAAAAGTGACTAATTTTTTCAGCAAACTGTCACACGCAAAATTTGTGTAATTATTGGTAATGAATTTCAATTCTTAAATAAATCCCCCTTATACATGCCTTTATTTGTGTAAAAAGGGGGGCAGCAAAAAAATAGAAACCCCTGATGCATTCAAATAAACATTTTCAGAACTTAATTGTCATAGTTCCACCCTCCCACCACCAGAGGGCACCATTTCCTGTAGCACTTTCTGTTTAGCACTATATAAAATAGCCTTACCATGTGCTCTTTAGACAGTGTTGTTCTTTTCCTTGTTTTTCCTTGTCCTACCTGTCTAGTGTTTTTGGATATGTTTGCTTCTGTGATTTTTGATTACTATGTACCACCTGATCATTGCATATGATCTTTCAAAACCAACCTGCTGGATTTCACTCAGCAGCTGCCTTCGGATGTTTTTCTCATTTTTGGATTAAAATATCCGGCTAGCAGCCTTTATGTTTCTACCCAGCTGCTGCGGCTAAAACAAGATGAACTTGCTGTCGTATAGTATATTAGTACTGAATAGTACTGAACGTTATCAGTGCACGGCAGGTGAAATGAGGTATCTTGTGATTGGAAGTGGAGATGCTCCTGAACCAGTGCAAATGGGGGTTTACTAAACTGTCTTCTGAGTAGCAACAGCATTGACTGCGATCACACCTATGCCTACACTGTGGTAGTTCCGGTCATTTTAGCATCACCTGCCTACAGATATCCTCAAAAATTGAGTTTCCTTGTATATTCCCTTTTTTCTTAAAAGTTCCTTACAGTGCCAGCCACTGCTCTCATTGGTGTTATCTCTCATCCTCTTTCAGGGCTAGACAACCAACCCGGTACTGCACCCCACCGATACAAATCTCTGCCACCTTATCGGGTCAGGCATCTCCATTTGCACTTCCCCTGCCAAACTGCAGATCGTGGATAGCAGATTTTGCTACACACCGCATTATCACCCAATATACCCCTCATGCTGGGTTTTCCCTGGTTAGAAAAGCATAACCCAGTTATTCCTCAGTCAGAGTTTTTATGCACTGGTCAGCTATTTGTCTGCAAAGCTGTTTCAAACCATTGCGCCTACCCCCTGTTTATGTGCACTTTTGATACTCAAAAGAGGCCCTGAGTCTTCTGATATTTCCTTGAAATACCATGATCTGCTGTAAGTATTTAGTAAAGCCAAATACACTGTTACCTCTGCATAAAGATTATAACCATGCCAACGGTCTTCTTGCTAACACTATTCTCCCATGCAAACAAACCTGCGGTATGTAGGATTATATTGCTGAGGATCTAGCTAGAAGGTTCATTCATTATTCCACATATGCCATTGCTTATTGTTTTTTTTTTTTTCTTTGTGCAGTTCCTGGTTTCACTACTCAAGGCCATTAAGAGTACTTGGTAATGCGCTATGGGCTTGCTAATGCCCAAGCTATTTTCCAATCATACATAAACTATATTTTCAGAGATCTTCCCAATTTATAAAGAAATGCCTATATTGATGATCTTGTATACTTACAAGCTTGGAACATGTTTGGCATGTGGAACAGTTTTTATATTGCTGTCTCAAGCTAAAGCTATAGGTCAATTCCATGGTGAATTCCACCATGACCAAGTATAGATTGTGGAGTGTGGTTCATTCTTTCCTCCAAAGCTACACACATGCTTCCTTTTTATGTAATTTGAATGCTGCCTAGCTTATTGTGGAAAACCAAAAAAACTAGAAATGTGGGAAACAAAGATTATTATATTATTTGTAACTATTATATTATTTGTAATGTTGATCCATACAATTAAAGAATAACAATATTCTGTAGTGGGAAAAAGCCATGTCTTACCAGCGGATTATCCTGACTTTTGGATGTGAGGGGTTTTGCAGTCACAGGTGTGTTTGTGTGTGTTTGGGTATGTGTGCTGGAGGTTGGAGAACAGGAACCAGGTGATTTTAGTGGACAGGTACAAGATGCAGGGCTGCTGGATGATGTCTTTAGCTCCACTCTGTCCAATGCAACAGGGGTCTATGACAGCACAACAAAATTTTTATAAAAAGTTGTAACTCAATTAGTATTTATTAATATTTCTCCAACCCAAGAATATTTTTATGTCAAAATAAAAATGAACAACATGCATCTGAGCAAATCTTACAGTTTGATATTTATGGCCAGCACCGTGGTTTAGTGCACAGTGTTTTTGGTCTGCAAACTTGAGGTCTGACCATTGTCATTTAAGTATGTTTGTTGTAAAAAAAAAAAAACTCAGTTATACTAAACGTAACTAAGTTCTTTCAGTTAAGTTCCATTAGCTTTTGACCTCATGTGTAAAAGCAAAACCTGCTCAACAAAACATTATCCATGTTTAATTTTAGGAGATGGCAATGTTGTACTTACGGGGTTATTAGGGCAAGATTCACCACTTCGGGCTGTGTGAGGTGTGCCTGTGTTCGCAGAGTCAGTGTTAGCCTGAGCATAGGGTACAGAATGGGGTTTGCTGGGCTGGGGTGAGATGAGGATGCTAGGAAACTGTGCGTTGTGTTTTGTGCTGCTAGTACTGAACTGACTAAGGTTAGTGCTGAGCGTCATGGTTATACTGGGGCAAGACTGAATTATGTTAAAGCCAGCCTGGGCAGTGTTAGGGCATGGCTGGTTGGCATTAGTGGTTCCAGGTGTGGTGTTGGCATTGCCAGGGTGGGGATTAAAAATGTGAAGTTGATGCACTGGGCCTGTTGAGGGCAGCAGCGCTGAGCTGAGCTTGGCAGTAAGGAGCACAGGCTGCTGAGATGAGGCCAGGATTGGCTGCAGTGCTGCTGGAGCCACAGATGTTTTGGGCATAACCTGTTCCAAATAGGCAGAAAAAAATAGGCAGAAACATTTACATCTTAACGGCAGTTTACACTTTCCAAATTAGCCAGGACAAGAGGAAAAACAAGCTTACAATTATATACAGTTAAGATCCATTCCTCAATAACATGTAGGAAAGTATGCAATGAATCTTTAGATATGTACTAAAATGTAAGAAATACTAAATTAAAGGAGTCTGCTAAAAGAAGCATTAAATAAATGACTAAAACACATTAAATGCATCAGTGCACGATTGACAAAAGATTTGATAAGTCTATGTAAAATAAGTATAGACAAAAACAAAAATGGTTAGTTTATCTGTTCGGTTTAAAGATTAAAGATTTCAATAATTAAAAAAAGCAAACCCAAAAAACTAAAATACCTTAATTTACCAGAACTTTGTCCTAAAAGTTTTACCTATTGCCAAAGTATTCTAAGCTGAATAGACATCACGGCTCCAAAGGATGTAAATCCTTAATACATTCAGAAGTAACAATTAAAATCACAGTAATGTTACAATAATGGAAATCACAATCTACAAATAGCGGAATGATTATTCTGCCTGGTCAGAAACGGCACATTTTTAGCAGCATAATCAGCAGCAAAAAACTGAAGTTATTATTAAAAGGTTTGACAAAGTATTATTATAATCGCTGAAGTAATGATGTAGGTTTATTTTATTATGTTTAACAAAATAAAATAAACCTCAAGAGATCTATGGGAGCAAAGCAGAAGTAGTATATTTAGTAATTTATTAAAACAAATCCACTGTAGGAACAGCTGATATATCCCATGCTGTTTTATTTGGCCTTCTCATCTATATTAGTAATTTTTTTATGTATAACCTTGTGTAAACTTTTGTAGGCCTGACAGCCTAAAACAGACAAAAAGCCTACATTTACTTACAACAATGGTGTTTTTAGGAACAATCCGCACAGGCTCCACTGCCTGATTTGCTGGCTTGCTGGCTGTCTGAAGACCTACTGGCGAATTCTGAGGGTCTGATTTTGTAAGGCTGGGGCGGGGTGTGTTGGTAAGGGCGGTTACCATGGCAATGGTGGGCGTAGGCATCATGGCAATGGGAGTGGTGGGTGTGGCAGCTCTCAGCATCAGAGGTAGAGACTTGGTGGCAATGACTGGTGTGACACTTACTGAATTCTGAAAAGAGTCATTTATATCAATCACTCAAACACAATATATAAACAACAATAGACACACTTTAATTCTGTCTACTTGACAACTTGTAGTTGTAACTACTTGTAGGGTTCGTTATACAATCATTTTTTAAGAATGAAGGGGGATATCTACTTGTGGTGTTTTAAGGTGAGGTGGAGGAAGAGAGCTCTGGTTCTGGTTGGAGATCAGTGCTGTGGTTTTGCCATCTGACTGTAGAGGGAGCTGTGTCTGGAGCTTGATCTCTGCCGAATCCTGCTTCACCAGCAAATCTCTTCGCAATTGCTCCACCACCTTTTTCTGAAAAAAGAATCCAGCAACAGTTAAGCTAAGAAAAAAAAGAGAAGTGACACTGTTACAGCCTGGGCAAATGTAGCATTGATAGCTAATTTTATATTACATTCATGCAAACTATACCACCTGCATCCTGTGAAAATGTGTGCTGTATTATTTCTAAATGTGTAATTGTCGCTGCAGGCATCATTTGGTGCTTGGTTGGTTCCTGTACACCCCTGTTAGGAGAGGGCTCTCAAACCTCAATACAATCTGCAGCATTACAGAGGTACCTGACTCTGTCTTTCAAGTCCCGAAGGATGCTGGAAGCAGCAGCAAAAGCTCCTTAACATCCACTGGGGTGCCCAGGGCTCCCCTCTAGGAAGAGGGCACTTGTGGAAAGTCTAAGTGTAAAAATGAGCTGGGCCTCAGCGAACACACACCTTACTGGGGGTGAAATTATGCCGCACAATATGACATCAGAGCACCCTCAGTGTCTCCAAGGGGATTCTCTACTTACTAATATGCCCAAAGTCAGACCTGCAAAAGCCTGAACCCCTTAGTAGACTTGGCAGGCATGGCAGCGCTGCCAGGATGTCTCACAGTGCATCCTGCGCACAGTACAAAGCAGATACAATATCCAATTCGGGTTACATTCGCTGCATTTCTCAGGGGGGTTTACATCTGAGAGAAG
>JAOTQW010000001.1:12762551-12773700 GCA_026260075.1 Sisor rabdophorus | reverse complement strand
GAGAGAGAGAATAGAGGGGGAAAAGACAGGGCAGAACAGTAAGTAATGTCGCGATCACATGATGTGTAAAGATGTGTATGAAGTGAAGGGTATCAAACAAGATGACAGTAAAAAAAAAAAACGGATAAAAAACTAGGATAGCCAACCAGACTGTCCCGTTTTAGAAAATTCAACATTCATTTGTTCATTAGTGGGCGGCGCGGTGGTGTAGTGGTTAGCAGTGTATTTCGGTTTCCTTCCACAGTCCAAAAAACATGTACATTTGCTTAATTGGTGACACTAAATTGCCTATAGGAGTGAGTGTGTGGTTGTTTGTCTGTGTGGCCCTGTGATGGACTGGCAAACTGTTCATGCTCTGTGTGCACGGATAGGCTCCAGCAGACCCCCCGTGACCCCAAGATCAGAAATAAGCGAGAATAGAAGATGAATAAATTGTTACAATCTTCACCAAAATAAAGTTGGGGTCACGGGGATCTGCTGTAGCCTATCCCAGCTGCATAGGGCGAAAGCAGGGGTACACCTTGGACAGGTTGCCAGTCCATCACAGGGCCACACACACACACACATGCAATTTAGAATCATGGATCAACCTAATGCGCATGTTTTTGGACTGTTGGAGGAAACCAGAGTACCTGAAGGAAGCCCACGCAAAGGCAAACTCTGACTCTCCATTTGCAGTTTTTTACCTTATGTGAAGTGTGTGTGCGTGTGTGTGTGTGTGTGTGTGTGCGCACATTTGTGTGTTTAGAGGTCAAAAGCTCTAGTTATGCGCTCATTAGGGAAAGGTCTACCCAGGTATGGCCACTGATTAAACCCATTCACTCAAGTGGGGATGAATAAGTGCAGGCAGAGGAAAGAGGTAAAGACAAACCGGCTGATTTATCCATGAACGGATATTTTAGCAACATTTCTCTTAAATAAAATTTAAAATCGGTTGGCTGGTAATAAAATTTTACGCTAAACTTCAATCCCATCTCAGTCCGCATGTCCTCCTAACTCTTACCTGTTTGTTCTTGCCTCAGTCCCTCACAGTTAAGTGTCATTGACTGTCTGGCTGCTAATTATCATGTAAACATAGTATTCATCCTCTACAGACTGAAATATTTTTCTAAGGTCAAGGGTTATTGCAGGCTGCAACAGGAGTGTGTTTAAGGCACCACTCATTCGTCCTCTGGTGTGAGTTCAGGCTTGTAGCAATAAAAAGGCCCCCGGGTTGTAGGAGACTTGGGTCGAGGAGGGGTTTGTGAGAGGATGAGAGGTGGTGTTCAGATTTATGAGTCTGAGAGCTGTTTTTAATTACAGGACTCGTACTCGGTGGATTCCTGAACTGTGATGCAGACTCACATCGGGGAGTGGGGGGGTAGCCATTAGTGTCAGAAAGCCATCATTCACAATTATAGACTGTGGAGTAAAACTTGCATTTAAAACAGAAACTCCAGCAGTGTATCTAATGTAGGCTTTTGGTCAGGGTTTATTCATTCATTCATTCATTCATCTTCTATTCTCACTTATTCCCTAACTCGGGGGTCTGCTGGAGCCTATCCCAGTGCACATAGGTAAGGTACACAGTGGATAGTCCACCAGTCCATGGTGACATGCATAGATGAACAACCACACACACACACACACACACACACACACACACAATCCGTTAGGCAATTTAGAATTTTTTTGGACTTTGGGAGGAAACTGGAGAATCCAGAGTAAAACTAAACATGCAAACTTCTTGCTGTAAGGCAACCGTGCTAACCACTACACCCCTGCACCCCTAGTCCAGGTTTTATTTTTTTTATTTATTCTTGTTTCTAGCATTTTTTTTGGTCTGTTTTTTTTTTTTTTTTTTAATAACGTATGTAATTTTATTCTTAAACCGATTGTGTAGCGCAGCGCAGTGTTTTATTAAACATTTTGTAACAGTGTTTGTGCAGAAAAATTGTGTATTTTTTGCGAATCTTCTGCAATGCAACAACAGCGCTCTTCAATTTATAGTGTGATTATTAAACACCGTCCAAAATCACAGTCCAAAATCTCACTCACTGCCTCTATCTCTCCCATACTTACTTCGCCTCTCTTTTTCTCTTTCCCCTTTGTCTCTCACCCTCTCACTTACTCACTCTCTTACTCTCTCTTTCCCTCCCCTTTACTCTCGCTCACTCACTCTCTCTCTCTCACTTATTCTGTCTCGCACTTGCACACCCTGTCTATCTCTGTCTCTCTCTCACTCACTCACTCACTCATTTTCTCTTGCACTCGCACACGCTCTCTATCTCTGCCTCTCGGCCTTATTGTCTCCGTCCTCCCTTTCTCTATGCCTGTCCCAGTAGGGAGCAGATTACTGGCATCTCTGTTATTGTGGCTTTCAGTCACATGCTTTTGATACAGCGCATTAACCACTTTGATCTAATATTCATCATGACGCGTGATCATCGTTATAGCAGGCTTCATCGTCAGTCTCTAAACCCCCCAATGCATTTGCACCACTTTGTAAATACTGAAGATGTTTCCAACACTAATTATTTGCTTTAATTGACCTTATTTTGTTTACAGAAATGCAATTTGTTTTGCAGCTGCAACAGAAAGATCAGCTTCCATCAAATAAATATTTTTTTTTCGGTTGGAAATGTATTACTTATTATTACCTCGGTTCATTCATTCATTCATTTATTCATTCATATGCTCGGGATTACGGGGCGTCTGATGGAGCCTATCGCCAGTCCATCGCAGGGTCACACATGGACGAACAACCACACACACACTCTCACTCACTCCTATGGGAAGTTACTGGAGTTACTAATCAACCTAATGTACATGTTTTTGGTCGGTGGGAGAACATCTGCACATCTTGGTTGTAAATCGAACCTGGAACCTCAGGGTTTGTTTCTTTGTTGTGAGCATCCGGACCAGTTTATATAACCAGTTTTTTTTTTTATATTTAATCAAAAAAGTTGTCATTTATTTCTAAGCATTTACACCATTATTTCAACCTGGTTGTTCATTCTTGTCTTTACTGAACAATTCTATGACCCCCCCCCCCCCAACTATATGATTGGATTCATGCTTTCCCACTGGCGGCATGGTGGTGTAGTGGTTAGCACGGTTGACTCACAACAAAAAGGTCCTGGGTTCCCAGTTTGCATGCTTTTCCCGCGCTTGCGTGGGTTTCCTTCGGGTACTCCAGTTTTCTCTCACAGTCCCAAAACATGTGCATTAGGTTGATTGGTGATGATAAAAATTGCCTATACGAGTGAATGTGATTGCGTGTGGTTGTGTGCGTGTGTGTGGCCCTGTGATGGACTGGCAACCTGTCTAGGGTGTACCCCCTGCCCTTCGCCCTACCTGTGCTGGGGGCACACCCTGGATGGACTGGCGACCTGTCTGGGGTGTACCCCCTGCCCTTCGTCCTATATGTGCTGGGGCTCCAGTGGATAGGCTCCAGCAGACCCTCGTGAATAAGCGGGTATAGAAGATGAATGAATAAATGCTCTTACACTGATCCAAATGAACAGCTTTAATTTAAAAAAAAAGTAATGAATGAATGAATTAAAAAAAAAAACAGTTTGTTTTGGTTAATGAGATTTAGGTTCGGTATGTAAAATGATGTCAGCAGATAACTGAATGCACAACAATGGTAAGTTTGTTAGACAGTGCTGGAGAATCCAGAGTAAGAACTTCCACCGAAGTTCTTGGTATTATTATTTGATTATTGATTATTGATTAGTTTTAGTTGACTCCATTAATGAGTGAACTGTAAATTGAATCATCTTAGATTGGATTGGATTTGATTGGGTTGTAGTGATGCTGTTTTTAATGTTTTTTTTTCTTTATTCTGCATGCTGGTCATGATAATAAGTTTGCAGTTATGATGCAACAGAAGATCTTTATTTTTATTTATTTTTTTGTTATTCATTGCTTTACTTCTTTATTTTCCAGTTCAGAAAAGAATACTGCCAGTGTCAGTAAAACAGGTAAACAATACACACAAAAACAAAGGATCTGTTTATTTATTTATTTTTATCCACACCATGTTAAACCTGTGTGTAATGGAGTGCCTCTGTGTCACGGCTCTCCTCTGTTCTTTTCATGAGTGTGAAATGGCAGGCGGAATAAAGCAGTGTGGATGGGTTTAGTTCAGCTTCCTAAAGCTAGTCAAAAAAGGTGGTGGGTGTTGAGTGTTAAATGCTTTCTGGCCCTCGCTTCAGAAGTTGCTGCCAAACCGAAAAATGAAAGCTGCCTCTGTTTCTTTTCCTTTTTTTTTTCACTGCTGAGCAGACTAAAACGGAGTGAAAACGTAAAATTAACTTTTAAAGCAACAATAAAACATAAGCGTGCATTAATCACATTTGCATTCAGCGCCTCTTTGTGTTAGAACTACTTTCGCGAGGTCCCGGAAAATGTACTGTAGGCGCTATGATACGAAACATTTCGTTTTGGAAAAGAGTTATTTTATATATAAGGCGTGTGCTAAAGACCGTTAACAGTCAACCCTCGTAAACTTGTATTGATTTCTTCAGTTTCTAAAGAGGAAACTAGAACGGAGGGGGAGGAATGGAATCTTTTAGACTTTTTTGGGAGGCTGATTTCTTTTTTTTGTTGGCTGTTTGTTGGTGACTGAATATCCGGGTGCCTGTGACATTAACAAACAATAAGTGTGATGTTGCGTGATGTAATTATCAGTTACAGACAGAATGTGGTGTTTTCAATGGTACTATATAATTTTACAGCGGTACTAAATAAACTACCAAAACACTCTAAAAAAAACTTAAAATAAACTAAGGGACACTCTTGGCTTACTTAAGTAAGTGCAAATGGTTGTCTCAAAATTACAATCAGGAAATATTTTTCTGGCTGCTTTTAAAAGTTCACATCTGTGTCCATTATTTCTTTCGAAATAAAATTGCTTATTTAAGCGATAATGACATAAATTAAAAAAAAACCTAAATACTTTATGTAGCTGGTATTTTTTCTCAATAAAGCTTTAAATATTCGTTCTTTCTCTGCAGTTTCAGCAGACATGCTTATTGAATGTGTGAGGGACAAGGACCATCAGAAGGTAAAATACTTTCCAAACACACACCGCAGTTAATAATTTAAAGTGAAATAATTTTCAACCATATTTTAGCATAAACTAAAGAAAGTAATTATTTTTCCAAAATGTATAAATGTATACAGAAGCGCAAAAAACTGCTTACAGCCCTGACCTCTATATCTCCATCAATAGTATCGATCATCAGAAATATCAGTATCAATCGGTGATTCATATGCAATAGTTATGTCTTAGTTTTTTTAAATTTATTCTGACAGCAAGAAGGTCCTGGGTTCGAATCCCAGGCACGGTGTCTTTCTCTGCGGAGTTTGCATGTTCCTCCTGTGCTTGCGTAGGTTTCCTCCGGGTACTCTGGTTTCCTCCCACAGTCCAAAAACATGTGAATTAGGTTGATTGGTAATGCTAAATTGCTCATAGGAGTGAATGTGAATGAGTGTGGCCCTGCGATGGACTGGCGAGCTGTCCAGGGTGTACCCCAGCCTCTTGCCCTATGTGCGCTGGGATAGGCTCTAGCAGACCCCCGTGACCCCAAGAGTTCGGGAATAAGCGGGTTTAGAAGATAAATGAATGAATGACTGCTTGTGAAAAGTCTTTTACTAGTAATTTGTATGGTTTATTGTACATTATTTGAAATACGATGTAAATAATTGAGTTTCCTCTTCGTCCTCATTAGTGCATGATTTATAATCTACATTATCATATATAACATATACTGTACTGCCATATTTTTTTTTTTTTTGGAAATGAATAGAAAGTGAATCAAAGTTCTATATCATCATTTTAGATGGTACATAGGTTGGAAAGGGGAAACCTGTCTCAACTTGAAGACTCAAATCGTACATCTGTTAAACGCATTGAGTGGTCCAGCCAGGTTGAACAGGGTCTATTATAAGCGCTACCACTTCATTAAAGGAACTCTCTCAATGACAACCTTAAATGGTTTCTAAAGAACACTACATTCTAATTTGATTGGGTGGATTGGAAGGTCTGCTACTACAAACCCCTACCTGACCCACTGCTACCCGCTCCCATTCAGGCTTAACCCCCTTCATTGGTCTAATGTTAACTACACAGTTTATGGCTATTATTTGTTATTAATAGAATGCATTAAAATAGAAAACTTAATTAATAAAGATTCTAATAAAAAAAGGTTTAAACAACCTCACTGTTAGATTTGGTTTGCAGCAAACACAAGAATTTATTTATTAAAGAATTGGTACAACACAAATACCAAATTCGATGCAATCTATGGCTCAAAATCCAGGAGACCTATGTGATACATAGGATTTGTCATTTTACTTCAGACAAATCAGATAACCCAATACATTTGAGAGCTGATATTTGCAAAACGGGACAAATAGTCCGAAACCTTTTATTCATTCATTCATTCACCTGCTCATTCCCGAACTCGGAGTCACTGGAGGTCTGCTGGAGCCTATCCCAGCGCACACAGGGTTAGAGGTAAGGGTACACCCTGGACAGGTGACCAGTTCATCGCAGGGCCAGATACAGACAACCCCACACTCATTTGGGCAATTTCAAGTAACCAATCAACCTGATGTACATGTTTTTGGACTGTGGAAGAAAACCGGAGTACCCAGAGGAAACCCTCGCCAGCGCGGGGAAAACATGCAAACTCCGCACAGAAAGAACCCTCAGCCTGGGATTCGAACCCAGGACCTTCTTGTTGCTAACCACTATGCCACCGTGCCGCCCTAGTCAGAAACCTAAAAAAAAAAATAAATGGTTGAATCTTTGAAAGTTTATTTGCTGGGTTAATAGTTTTGAGAGTAAAACGAGCTTATACATTGCACAATTTTAGAACAGCTTTGTGTGTGTGTATGTAAGTGAGGTGCTGAAGACAGCAGTAATTATGTTAGGATCTTCTACAAAGGTGGTAGTTTAAGTAAAGGTGTGTCTGGGTGTGTCTCTGTAGCTAAAGGAGCTTCATAAGCAAGGAGCAGACCTGTGTGTGCAGGACTCAGCAGGTCGAACATTACTCCACCATGCAGTGAATGTGGCCAGTAAAGAAATTGTCAGATACATCATTGATAACGGTGAGATAAGCTCTCTTTCTCTCTTCCTGTATCTCTTACACACACACATTCGCACAACACTGACAATGATGGCATTTGGGAGACACCTTTCTCCAGAGCAATTTATAGTTGTCTCTTTACACACAACTGACCAATTGGGAGTTAGGAGCCATAGCAGTAATAGTCCCAGCAGTAATAACTTGGTGTTGCTGGGCAATAAACCATGATCGTCTATTTACCAATCCAACACCCTAACCATCGTGCTACCAGCTCCCGAGTCCATTTTATACAACATGCTGTAGATAAACTTTTAAATCACCAAATTTGACCCCAATGTTATCCCACCATCTGACTAACCCCCAGTGTATATGTGAGAAAGAACACATGATAGTGTAATCATAAGTTCAGGCGTCGATCCCCAGCAGCACCAAATTGACTGTTGGGCCCACTAACCATTGAACATTGTTACATTGTTGTAGACCTCAGGCATTTATTTTGTGTACTTTTGACTGTTAAAGTGAGAATGAACACCATGGTGACATGGAAAAAGCTGTGTATGATTCTTAGAAGCTATTTAAAAGGTTTCAAAAGATCAGTCATTCCACTATTCACAACATAGTCTATAAGTGACCACATGCCTAGGACTGGCTGTCCAAGATAGTTCACCCCATAAGCAGACCACAAGATACTAAAAGAAGACAGCAAAAACCCTAAAGTGGCATACTGTTGATGTGAAAGTGCATAAATCTACAATCAGAAAGAGACAACCCAAGTTTATCTTTCATGGGAGGTGTGCAAAGAGGAAACCTTGAAAAAAAATGGACATCGGGTCTTTTGAAATAATGTTCGACGAATACATATGAAATGTATATATTTGGACATTGCAACAGAGGACATATGTGACATAAAGCAAGTACTATATTTCAGGAAAAGGACTTTATACCAAATGTGAAACATTGAGGTGGATGTGTTCTGGTTTGGGGATGCTTTGTTGCAGCAGGGCCTGGCCAGTTCACCATCATAGAATCCATCATGAATTCTACCATGTATCAGAGGGTGCTTAAGAAACATTTGAAACCATTCGTAAATCCTTCTGTGGACTCTGCAAGGTGACAATGACCCAAAAAATACCAGGAAATTCAAACCCTGAACTAAGAGACGGAGAGCCTAGATCTCAATCCCATTGAAATGGGCTGTCCATGCAGGAAAACCCTTCAAACATCTTACAGCTAAAAGACTTTTTGTTGAATGAATGGAAGACCAGTAGATGGCTAAGACCAGTAGATGGCTAGAAGAAGCATGTCATTGAAGTTATTTTGATTTTCACTTTTTCCAAGATTAAGCATCACTAGCTATTAAGAGCTAGGTTGTCTTAACTGTTTTTTTTAATGTAGAATGCACATTTTTGTTGAAGTATGTGATTATATTCTTTATATTCTTAGGTTTAGCTGAGGTTTTTTTTTTGTCCTTAACTTACAAACTAAACCCCATTTATGTTTTCTATTTGTTTTCCTTTTTTTTTTTCTTTTTTTTTCATTTTAAACAGCACCCATTGATATATTGGATGTGACGGAGACAGAGAAGTAAGAAATTGTTTTTATATTTCTATACATAACGGTTTATTTCACTTCAATTTAAAAAAAAAAGATTGATGATGATGTAGGAGAACAGGTAATGTTTACACAATGGACTGTAGTAGTCTGTCCTGGTTTGTCAGTCTTTGTTAGTTTCTGCTTTTCTTACTTGCAGTGGTGAGACAGTGTTGCATAAAGCTGCCTCATTGTGTCAGAGGACCATTTGTCACTACTTGGTGGAGGCAGGAGCTTCTCTCATGAAGACAGACTTACAGGTGAGAATTTTTTTTTATTATTGATTAACACCCATGCGAGAGTAACAATTCACTCCAGTGAAAATGTCGGGGAGATCCCGACGCTACGAAGAAGTAGTGCTGCGTCCAGATTTTTCCCAGATCTGCTGTATGCAAAGCTAAGCAGATCCATTGTAGACCATAGGATGGAAGTGATTTTCTAATCATCTCCTTAAACTTTCCGACGTGCGTCATTGGTTTGGCACAAAGGCTGCTGGAAAAGCTGCTTTTGTGTAAAGCCTGTAATTTCCATGGCTTAACTGGTGGCTGCTTTTTCACTCTTTCTGTCTTCAGCATTCGGAAAACGACATCTGAATCAGCATGTGTTCCAACCTCCATGTATAACATGAGATTGTTTAATCCTAACCTGCACCATACCTGGGGCAAATATGTAATATTTAATATGTTCTGTCACCGGAACCGTCGACTGCCTTCAAACTCCACTGACACCAATAGTTCAAACACAGATGAACTCATGATCATTTCAACTTACTAAACCCAGATCATTACTATCACTTTCATCTCTCTTGTGTGTGTGTGTGTGTCCATTTAACCCACTTGTAATTTTGTCTGCCACCTTCCTTTCCTTATTTCTCTAAATTTACTTTCTACTCCTTGACGAATACGTCTCTGCTTATTGATGATATATATGTTCCCCATGTTCTCTTTATCTGGTTCCTGACTGGTTCTCCTCTTTTTATATTGTGTGATGTTAAGAATTTTACCAGGAACAGACTTTTTAAAAAAAAAACAATAAAATAGTTGTCAGAACAACGTTCTTATTTTTCACAAACTTGTGAAGAGCACTTTTAACTGACATAATGATAACGCTCTTCATTCTTGTCTAAATGGAAGCTCTTCTGATTCTTTTTCCCCCTCGATGTGAAAATTTCCCATTGTGTGTGTCACTTGTCCTTGTTATTCCAGTGCATGCTTTTAAAACTGTTACCTACAAAAGTGATGAGTAGGAAGAGGGAGCTTTGTATATTTTATAACATAAAACAGCTGCAGTGTTCTTGATTGTCTGCACAAAAAGAGCGTCTTTTTGCCCAAATAGCAATTAAAGTGCGTGTGTTAAAAAAAAGATATTAAGTGCTTTTGACATCAATGTTAAGATGAAGAAGCCTTTGTTAAACTTATTGCCTTAGCTACATATTCCAATAATAGAATCCCACACCAGTATATAGGATACTACACCAGTATATAGGATACTACACCAGTATATAGGATACTACACCAGTATATAGAATACTACACCAGTATATAGAATCCTTCACCAGCATATAGGATACTACACCAGTATATAGGATACTACACCAGTATATAGAATCCTACATTAGTATATAGAATACTACACAAATCTATAGAATACTACATCATTATATAAAATCCTACACCAGTATATAAAATACTACACCAATGTATATAATCCTATGTTATTATATAGAATCCAAAATGAGTATATAGAATCCTACACCAGTATATAAAATACTACACCAGTATATAGAATCCTACATCAGTATATATAATACTACACCAATATATAAAATCCTACATCATTATATAGAATACTACATCAGTATATAGAATACTACATCAGTATATAGGATACTACACCAGTACATAGGATACTACACCAGTGTATATAGAATACTACATCAGTAGTTGCTGTTTTTACAGTCTTTCCATAGTGGCGATTCTTATGTTAAACCATTTCCAGTTCAGTGATGTGTGCACCAGTTTGAGCGCTGCGAGAAACGTCTCCATTTAGCAGCAACATCTGGGCTCTCTGATGAAGTCCTGTCCATCACAAATGGGATTTTCAGTATCTAACCACATGGTTTGTGCCCAAAACTTGTGGTTTGCTCAGGTTTGTGTGTATAAAGCATCTACTGAACTAAGCATTTCGAACCTTTAAAAATAATCAACTCAACCCTGGCACCACCCAATCCCACACCATCAAAACCTACATGGGGCGGCGCGGTGCCGTAATGGTTAGCACAGTCGCGGCACAACAAGAAGGTCTTGGGTTTGAATCCCGGGCACGGAGTCTTACTGTGCGGCGTTTGCATGTTTCTCCCCGTGTTTGCGTGGGTTTACACCGGGTACTTCGGTTTCCTCCCACAGTCTAAGAACATGTGCATTGGATTTATTTCATTTCATCTTCTTTACCCGCTTATTCCCGAATCCGGGGTCACAGGG